>CACRXK020001159.1:0-58970 GCA_902702795.2 Paramuricea clavata | reverse complement strand
TGGTCTGGGAATTGACAAATAGTTCTTCTGGACTGGTTGATCATCAGTTAAGTGAATGTTCATTTGAAGTCCCTCAATACACCCAACGTCTTCGTCATCCATCGCAAATGCATCAGCTTCCTCGTATAACATCTTTGTTGCTTCTCGTCTTTGTTCAGGTGTAAGCCCACTTAAGTCCACATCTGGTAGTCTGGGTTCTTCACTTTCCAGGGATGATGGTTTTGTTGGATCTACCTGAATCTCTGTCTCTATGTTGCCTGGCTGCTCTCCCAGTTCTTCCTTCTTTAATTTGACTTCAAGTGGAGTAACCGAGCGAACCAATTGTAGGTTGCCAAGGACTAGTCTACCGGGTAAGACAATCTAGTACTAATAACTATACACGTGAATATGGCTCACTGATCTCAAAACAAGAACTGGATTGAGCATCTAATGCATAAATGAAGCGAATTAATGGCGGCTATATTGTTGTAATCATGCAAATAACTAATCATCGGTAATACAAGAACTAACTAAACTTTCACCTACGCTTCGTACTTGTCTGTATTGTGTTCTTGATCGAAAGGCAATGTCGATACTGACTTTTTCTAGACCTGGATATCGTATTTTCAGGTATCCCTGCCAACAAAAGTTGTGTTATTATAGGCACTAACTTGGCACAGACCATTCAAGATTATATCGAATATTTAGTATCGATATCGGCCCAAACGCCTGTTCGACCGTAATCGTTATCCACGCATTCTCTTCTATTGAAAGTGGTCTCGTTAAATGGACATGCAAGCATAAGCATCAGCATGAGAACAAGAAAGGGGGTACTACGAAAATGCAGAAATTTATATTTTACTACGTACGTATACGACTATGGTTATGGGATATGGGATACTAACACTTATTCCAAAGGACTGAGGGGTATACAAGATTTACTCCTCGAAGCCTGAGAAGGATACGAATTCTGGCTCCAGGCTGAGAGGAGTAAATCATGTATACCCTGATAGACCTTTGGAACAAGGATTTTGTCTATCACTTCACAGTGACAGATCGATCTAGAATCAAAACTTCACCAACCCCGGAATTTTCTGTTAGATGATTACTTACTCTCCCTCCCCAAGGTTTGGATATAAATGACATGATAGAACCTTGAGGAGTAATTCCAATAAAAAAATATTTTAGGGGATTTTTCAATTTTAAAAATATTTTAATATTTAAAAGTTGAAATAATAATAATATTAATATTATTATTTAGAACTTAAAAGTTCTTTGTACAGGTACGTTTGCATGGCGATAAAAGTTATAATAGTTTTGTGTGTGGAAACATTGCGTAAATTTATTACTGTAAAGCTTTCGATCCGTAAGCCCAGATCTTCATCAGTGCTAAAAATATGTCAAATATTTAAAAATATTTAAAAAAAATTTCAAATATTAAAAATATTAAAAATTTTAAATTTAAAATTTTCAAAAATATTCTTATTAGGATTATGGTGTTACAATGACAACTACTACTTTAAAAACGTCATGTTCGGAAATTATAAAGGTTTTGCCAGCAACTGAGGCGAGGGGTTTCTGCATGCATGTACTTCTAGTATATATCTTGAAATTCATTGACAATCTTGTTCACTTTATTTGTTTCGACCTACTCACAAGTTGTTTTTCGAAACTGTAAACTAATAACTGCTAATGCAGGTGTTTAACTATAATGAGAACTAGATATCCATGTGCTTTGTATTATCTTTAAAGTCTGAATCCTAATTAAGATATGACATATACTTAAGTACTTAATAAAACACGACGGTGTTATTTTTCGCCTTCAATTTTTTAGAAGAAGTCCTTAATGATGGATTTCCTCACATTTGTCAACCTCATTGTCATATTTGTTGTCAACGTATTGTTCTTTTTGTCAGGAATATGTTTAAATTCCTTGGTCATACTCAGCTTGTGGAAGTCTTCGCTATTGCGAAAGAAATTATGTTACTTCACGATAATGGTTTTGTCCTGTTGCGATCTGCTTTCGGTTTTAACGAATCACCCATCGAAGGCGCTTACTGCGATGATATGGTTGAGCGACACGTCTGAAGAGTACCCTAGTTGGTTGGATATTCCCTTAAGTTTATCAAATACTTTTCTTGCCTTTTCTATGCTCGCTCTTCTCGTCATGAATTTGGATCGATATTTGGCGACATGTTATCCTATCTTTCATCGAACATCGGTAACGAAGGGAAGACTTTTAGTTCTTTTTGCCTTACTAAGTATCGTGATTCAAACTCTGGCGCTGATATCTATATACAACTTCGTTATTTCCTATACAGTTTTTTTATTAATTTGTTTTATTATTCTCTTTCCCCTAATGATTTTCATCAACTACAAATTGTTCACAATCGCCAGAAAATATGATAGAAATAGGAGAATAACATCGTGGATGAAAAGGACGTTTTCTTGGAAACATATATCGAGTTGCATCCTGGCAGTCGGTTGCTTTGCCGTGCTATCAATTCCAGTGTGCGCTTATTTTGGGCTAAGAATACATTCGATTTATTCCTCGAAAGAGCTAACGATATGCAATTTTCAGGCAAAACTTGCAAGGCTTTGGAGTACAACTATATTCTCAATGAATTCAACGTTTAACTGCTTAATATTTTTCTGGAAAAACAAGCTTTTACGGAACGAGGGAATGAAAATTATTAAAGGCTTTAAAGTAAGTCGACGAGAACAATCCTAGTCTGGATCACATGAGTAAAACTTTCAGCTTTCTAGTTAAGTTTTATGTAGCCATCTCGACTTTACAATTTTGTTCATTCCTAATTCCTAAGGTGTGGCTTCTGATGGTTTATGTTATAATATCCATGTGAGGTCTGTGAATTGGCACTACACGTATATATGTGACTGATGTACCTGTTTTTAAACTTTTGGATATGTTCATCATATGTGTGTTGGCTGTTTGAACAAAAGAACAAATGCAAGAACAAAATAAAAAATGTACAAAAAATATATTTCCCTTATTAGGTGAAAAAGGGATCGGAAAAAACAAATTCATGTAATAGTGTGAAAACAGTCAGACATGTATATGCTGTCTGACTTAGAAACTGCATGCACGATTATATATTATACAATATTATACAGTTTCCAGTTTTCAGTTAAAATAAAAGTCAAACACACCCTACAGGCGTTTATGTTATAGTAATATTGCGCTCTCTATTGGATCTCCAAGAAGAACAGTTTAAAACTGATGTCTAATTTGGTTATGACGTGTATCGTTCAAAGTTTCAACTCACTGAGGAGTGCAAGATAAACTTCGACGTTTCGAGCGAACGTTTGTGAACGTCGAAGTTTGTTCTTTTTTAATTAATTTAGTTTGGCTTATTGGCTTTCCTACTGTCTAGTAACTGCATTGAAGCAATCAATGATGGTGCTCAGTGACCTTGAGGGAGAAAAGTTTGTGAGTTTCCTCTTCTAGTGAATATGCAGTTAGCTAGAGCTTTACGTGAAGTAGTTGTCTAGAACTACTAATAAGAGCTATTTAGTATGAATAAAGTTAGAGTTTATAGTTATAGACGTTTCGTATTTTATTAATATTTTGACTCTTGGGTAAGATTGCAAGCACTTAGCGCTTCGGCCATCTGGCCTTTCGCATAATTGATGCAACCCTAATGATAACCCTAATTTGGCAAATGAAACGTGCTTACTAGCGCTTGATGTTGAATCAATACTTGGAAAATAAGGACGAGGGGTTGTTGTATGCATGTATTTCTAGTACCAAATCTATTTATTGGGCGTTTTAAGATACAGGCATGTGGCATTAATATTTCCACTATTCTCAATTTAGCTTTTTAGGAACAAACTACGTGAAGATTATGCTAATCGTTCTTAAACCGGACTTTTTAGCGTTTCTATATTTAGCTTTGCACGTTCGCCTGTCCATGAATTTGTTATTTCTATATGTTCGTCAAAAAGTTTTGTTTAATTCGTTTGCAACACCCAGTGTGTGCTGTCAATGACACGCATAATCTACAGCTTCCATTCACCAGCTTGGCATAATCTTTGTCAAATCTCAATTTTCAAACGTGACTCATTAGTACAAAACTTTAATTTAGGAATTAATTAACGTATGAATATGGAAAACATGCATATCGACTACTGATACACACGTCTATAGACTTACGTCTATAGACAATCACGTATACTAAACAGACATGTCGTTTTATTTCTTATCGTTGAAAATGAAGTAATCTAACTGGCTGAAGAGTTTTTCTAAGTGGCAAACTTTACGTGTACAAACTTTAGGAATTAATTAACGTATGCATGAATATCGAAACCATATCACCTACTCATATACAGATCACGACTTACAGGCACCTTGTTTAATAAGGAAACGTTTATAATGATACTTTTATGAAAAGTATCTGATGATAACGTATACTAAACAGACGTGTTGTTTTATCCCTTATCGTTGAAAATGAAGCAATCTGATTGGCTTCAGAACGACCTGTTTTTGTCATCCGCCCCGCTCTGAAGGGAACCGGACCGTTCTGGTTTTCACGCCAAAACAATAAATTATTTAAATTAAAAATTCGGCCCAAAAAACTTACTTAACGGTAGCCAGAATGTGAAAACCAAGCTAGGTCAAAAGACTTGATACTAAGCAGGATGTACACCCGAAATTTGTTCTCAGGCTATTGCCTGTGAGCATTAGACCGTTACTTGGAAATGGACTTTCTGAAATAGAAAATGTAGAGGGCACTCAGAAAGTAAGGGCACATCAATCCAAATCGCCATTTATTCAGAGTTGTTTTCCATTGAGTTGCATTGAGAAATTGATTTACCTTCACGTCTGCACGTTTTCTGCTTGATCATTTTAATATAATAAAATAATCCGATGTTAGATCGAGTTAAATGTAAAATAAACATATTAGCTACACTTTATAATCACTCAAAAGGCCAAGTTACTGTAGCTTATATTGTATACAGTGTAGATGCGACGAATGTAATTTGCCAGCTGGTGTGCATGATGCCCATTCGAGCGAGCTTCAATGAAAAAAAGTAAAGTCACTAAATTCGCCATTGAACAAGACTAGCATCAAATAGCTTTATTACTCCGATTAAAAATAAAATACTACAGAAAAAGATCTGCACATTTTATGTTTATTTTGAAAATTTCGTGTTAATTTTGTGAAATCCACTCGTTAATATACATTACTATTTAACTAGAATCTAATGTCCTTATAAGTTATATGCCCCATTATAATATTTGTAAGTGCGAGTATAAATCGAATATTTGTTTAATTTTTTAATCAGGCTATTTGTGTAACCCCCCAAGTTTGATATCCATAAACAGCAAGTTCTTTTCCAAACTACAATCTAGTACTAATAACTATACACGTGAATATCGCTCACTGATCTCAAATTTGATTGAGCGTCTATGAATAAATGAAGCGAATGGCGGCCATATTATTGTAACCACCGCAGTCATGTTGCTGACATGTTAGGAGAGGTTCTTAATTTTTTTTGGAGTTTGGTTGGAATAAAAAGATATTGCCTTGAAAGAAATGGGTTATTAGCGGCCTCTCTTCCTTCTGAAATATGCCAACTGAATAATTAATGATGTCACATCAATATGGCACCTTAAGTCTCAATTGTCTCAAGTTCAAAATTTTCTAAAACTCATTAGAAGAAGTCTGGGAAGCTACTGTATATCTTTCAAGTTACGTACAAGAAGAAATTTGCTTCATAGCATAACTAATTTAATCAGTAAGGAACGTGATAGATTTGAAAATCTCTCCTCATTATAGTTATTCTGGCTTCAAAATTAATTCCCTAAAGAAAGGTTGCTCTATGCATTCCTACTTTTGAGATCAGCGGGCAGGCTAGTATTGTGAACGTGGAAGTCTAATATCCAAAGGCAGCAAGTTTCCTCTGCACCCATGGTGTAAATAATGCTGTCTTGGTGTATACTCCATAACGATCTGGTTGTGCGCAACCTACGCCCCAAGACACCAATCCACCAAGGATAAACCTGGAGTTGCTGCGATCAAAACACGCGAGCGGACCACCACTATCTCCTTGACATGCGTCCGTACCTCCTTTCTTATATCCGGCACAAAACATGTTACTGGTGACTATTCTGGGATTCAGCAAGCTTGCGTACGTCTACAAAATGACATAAAATATTAGTAAAACTGCAGATAACTGTATCATATTTTGGCAAACTCTACAGTCTTGTGTATTCACTTTAGTGATAGGCGATATCCACTTTTTTTGTCGATAGGATACTGGTTCGTTATTAATGCATTTTTTTTCCATTTCGATATCAATACCGATATTTCTGCAATGTAAGCATATAACAATAAGCGAAAGAACAGAATGCACTTTTCCTGTAACTGATTTACCAACAGTAACAGCAAAATGCTATTTAGCCAAAGTTGATGAGATTGGAAAATGTGCCAAATATGGCAAATAATTAATCATTGGTAATATAAAGCCTACAGTAGCTAAACTTTCACTACACTTCGTATTTGTCTTCAGTGTGTGCTTGACCAAAACGCATGAAATGTCGATACAACATGTTCTGGACCTAGGTATCGTATTTTTCAAATACGAGTACTTTCAAGTACCCCTACCAACAAAAATGTTGTTATTACAGGCACAATACCTACACTGGCACAGACTAAGATTATATCGAATATTTGGTATCGATATCCGCCCAAACGCATGTTCGACCGTAATCTTCATTCACGCATTCTTTTCTAATGAAAGTGAAGTAAAACTGTAACTATTCCAACAGTTTCACTTCACGGAAATTTTATAGTATTTTGACAGGATTTAAGTTTTGTGATAAGGCCTTTTAATATAATCAACAATCTCGATACAGTTCGCGTCTTGGCGATATTTCGGAAATCAAAAGATCTCGCTATTTCGTTCCAATTCCACATCTCATCAATAAATATATTCTTTTGGTCCGAGTATCAGGATATACTTTAATACTAACAGTTAAATAAATATAAACCACATTGGTTGGTCTAGAGATATGAATTTTCTTGTAGGCTTATAAATATTGCTACGCCGCCCAGGCGTGCTTTCTTTGTAAGTTGAAATCTGATCCAACTTGCTTGAATTGTAACTCGACACTAGATTATAGAGCAGAAAGTCACATCACGATAAATATTAATTTTTAATTGCAGTTCTCTTCACGATTTCTTGTTGCAAATTTAAATTTCATCACACAAAATTGCAAATATTGTTACAAACGCGACAAACACGCTCCTTTCCCACCCTGCCCATAGTATCATTTTAATTTATCACCCAGAATCTGGGTGACACGTGACCAGCCGAAACCAGGGTCTTTCCTTCGCCTCGCGCCGTTCTAAGAAAGACCCTGGGAACGAGGTTGCGTATTTTCAAGCTAGTAACATTTTTCAATCAACATTTTAGAACCTTTTAGTATAAGCCAAATATGGAGTGGTAAGGATTAGAACATTACCTTCACACACGTATTGAAATTTACTATCTTCACATTAGCCTCTAAGAGTCTCGCAGATTTCACGCCATTTTGTGTAACACGTCCAAAGCCTGTGACCGTGCATAAATCAATTTCTGTTAACACTGTCCCGCTTCCAGGCATGCAGAGTGGACGCACATTGTCATTATACACGGCGTATTTATCCAATCTTATTATGGCAATGTCCTTGTCATATGGCGCATCAACTCCATAGTCCTCATGAACAATTATTTTTGTGCATCTAAATCTTTGCTCGTGTCCAGATTTCGTAGATTGGTCTACTTCCCCGATCACGATATATAACTCATTTGGGAACGACTGCGATACACAGTGGGCAGCGGTAACTACCCACTCGTCATTTATCAGCGTACCACCACACGTTATATTACAATGGGCGCATTTTTTAATCCCGACTTGCCACGGCCAACTCCCAGCTGCTGCTCCTGTGCCATTTACTACCCCACCGATTCTGCCTTTGGTTCCACACCTTATCTTTTTATTCCCCTGCGGTGGGGGTGGTTTGGTTGTTGTGACAACGGCGTGTGTGTTTGCGGGAAATGGTGGAACGGGAGGTGTGTTTGCAGGGATTGGTGGGGGTATCAATGCACCTGTTGGTGGAAGAGGTGGCGTTCCTATGTCATCCGTGGGTGGAACTGGCGGCTGAATTGTAGATGGGATAGTTGTGGTTGCAGGTGTATTAGCGGTAGTAACTATGGTTGTCGAGGTTTGGGTTGAAATAATTTGTGTAGTCATAGCATCTGCATGTCGTCGTTGTTGCGTTCCCGAGAAACATTTATAACTTTTGTTATATTTAATACTGAATGAACGACTTATTTACATAATATCATGTACGATACATCTTCGTTAAAATTTATAATGGCTAAAAAAAAATTAAAAGTAAAAGTTTATCTGTTCTTTTAGTTTTACAAAACTTCTTGTAAACCACATATAAATCATAAGTATTCTCTATAGTTGTAATCAGTCCGCGTATTTTCAGTTCTCAAATGTTGTATTTCGGCTGATGAGAAAGATCGTGACTCAATCTTTATGACCGGTATACGGCCACATGAAAACCAGGCTTTAGTCATCTTTGTTTGATTCTATGATTCTGCAAACTAGGAGTTCCTAAAGTTCTAAATGGACCTATTCCCTAATGAACAAAATTTTGATCTAGACAAGAGTAGACAAGTCTAGCTTAAAAGACCATCACAAAATTAGTAATATTCCGAAGTTTCGTTGCGAAATGTTCTAAAATGCGGACAATATAGCCCTGCGAAGTTTGCCGTTTTTCAGTCATTTTGTATTACGCGCGGGAAATTGATACCGCTTTCTGAAAAAAGGTATCAATTTCCCGCGCGTAATACAAAATGACTGAAAAACGGCAAACTTCGCAGGGCTATATTATCCGCATTTTACGACATTTCGCAACGAAACTTCGGAATATTACTAATTTTGTGACGCTCTTTCAAGCTGTGATGAAATTTTTGTCTAGACTTGTCTAGATCAAAATTTTGTTCATTAGGGAATAGGTCCATTGTGCATTGCGCGTGCACTGTACATAAACGTTTATATATTTCGTGGGCCGTTTCATCCGTTTTGTCAAGGACTGCAGTTAGACTGCTTCCTATACATTAACCATGGCAATAAAATTATAGACATCCAACTTATATATTTCATACAAAACATACCATTGTCACAAATAGATAATCCTGTTCCAAAACGAGACCAAGTACAACTAGCGTAAGGACAGTACCACCTTGTCTTGACATTGTAACCAAACGGCAAACCACTATATATAAACGTCACCAAGTATTGTCTATTGAACCTTAGCTTCAATTTACTTCCGACACATAACCACTGCTGGTTTCGATTTGACGCCGTGCATGGCTGAAAATGAATCGACTTAAACCAGTCATAAGTCAGGCAATTTCCGTTATGATTTAACTTCAGTTGACCGTCACTTGTCCATTGCCATAACTGTCTTGCCGAGTTCTGATCACAGGTATCGAGTGTGAACGTAGGAGCCAATCCTCTGAAACCGTATGACAACTGTGACTTATCTCGCAAGGCTAGACACTTGTTATAAGCTGTATTCTTAATTTGAAACCATTGGTTTTGAGCTGTGACTGCTGTAAAAGAGAAATTAGCTATGCGGGTTAAATCATTTTGACTAGGGTTAGTAACTGAAATTAAGTTTTTCTAGAATCCTAAATTCCCGTTTACATTAGCGATTTTGGCTGCGATTCCTGGTGCAATTTTCAACTTTTGATGCATGTAAACGATTGACTAGATGAGTTATGACATTCATAACTTATCCACCGAGGTCACATGCATAAGAAGAAGATAATCACGCCTAAAGTTGCAGCAAGTGTTAACGGCCTTAAACACTGTCACTCGCATTCACACTCACATGCACTCAATGAATGGATGTTCAATCTGAGCTTCTCTTGAGTGTCAATTAATTTTTTTTTTGAATAGCCGGAGTGTGAGTAGTCACATAGTCAGGTATGAAACTAGCCCTACAGCTTTTCAAAAACAGCAATGACACTCGAGAGAAGCTCAGATTAAGCTTCCACTCATTGAGTGTGACTTTGAATGAGCCTTTAGTATACAGGCGTAATACTTGTATACTGGTGAGGGTTTGGGCTCAGGGATGCGAAACGTGGCCCATAAAACAAATAAGAAAATTTAAAACTTCGCGTAGAACTTACTAGTGACTCGCGTGGTAGGTGTCGGTGTTGTTTGAGGTGCTGAAATACATAAACATATATGAATATTATAATGCAATGTTTGTTTCATTATACTATGAAAACAACGAATGCTTCCTCTCACTCAAAATAACCTGTCATATTTCCTTTCAAAAGAACCAGGAAGTCGACAATGTTGCTTACGTTGTAAAAGCTACATCTTGGAAATGGCGACGTCTGATTATTCTATGATAAACTATACTGAGATTCCCATTGTCGTTGTCGACGGAACCTTTTTCGGAGACATCAATTAAAACATTTTCAGTTTAGAATTTGACACATTTTTTAAGGAGGTAGGTAATCTTCGAGTTAAGCCCTTCGAGTTAAGTCCTTTTCCAATTAAGCCCCGATCACGCCCAAACCACACCCATTTTCGTCAAGGGCTTTATTCGAAGAAAGAAACACAACTTGGAAAGTTCAAGTTAAGCCCCGTGAAAAAAGAGGGACTTAACTCGAAGTCACTGAAAACATTCGACGCTCGATTTAAGCCCCGACATTTGAAGCATGTAAAAGGGCAATGATTCGAGTCGTCCACAATCTAACGCCTCGGCCTAAATAAGCTGCAGCTTAAATGCGTCACGAGCAACTCGTACAAACAGTCAAATTTACATTAAGTAATAGATTGTTTTGGACTAGCTTTTATACCTTTGAGCTTATTACGCATAAATCGACTTCCTACGCGAAATAAAGCCGCGAATTATTATTGCTGGTATAAATGGCTCGGCTATTATGACCATTATAACCAATAGTTGGCCATGAAGAGCGACGCAAATACGTAGATCGAAAGCCAAATGGCATTAATTGTTCATATCCCAAGTCGATTTTATCAAATGCTTGGCCAGTAGGTTTACATGTTGGTTGCAGCAATTCGGTTTGACAGCATATGGATTTATTGGTATGTCACTGACTTTATAGACAATTCCACGCTGTTTTACGTTTAGTGCGTCACAACTTTTTTACATTGTCGTTGCTGTTGGATTTGGTTGCTTATAATATTATAAATTTCCGAATTTCTTCATTTCTAAAATGTATTAGTGATACATTCTAATTCATGCTAAAAATATGGTTCGTTCAAGTTGGAATCCTTAAATGATTCACTAGTTTTTAACTGGGAGATGTATACGGCAACAATTCGTTATTTGCGCCCAATATCTGAAGTATGCCGCCTTTCAAACCATAGCTGGGAAGCTCTAGCCTGCTCACAGACGTTGTAGTTCTTACGCCAAGCGACGAAATACTACCGTCTGCTTACCTGAGCGCCAAACTGAATTCCGCTACGTCGACCAATCAGAATTTACCTTCCAAATTCTGGAAAGTGACGTCAGTTGATTTAGGAGCGGAATAAATATAAATATATATTTTGAAAGCAGCGTCGGTTGAATTTTGGTCAAAATTGCACATAAATTGAATTTAAAGTTACTGATACTTGTCCAGGTAATAAAATGCACCATTAATGATCAGATTTGGATATTAAAGATGTTCGGTTATATTTAAAACGCGGACAGGATTGGCATATTTAAGAACTGTATGAAGCCAGACAGGCGAGACAGCTTCAAATGCCGAATATATTTCGCTGAAATTTGAACTTTTGACGGATGTTTATCTTTATAAGACAACAGAACTCGGAAGACAGAAAATTTTATATAATACTGTGGCTTAGAAAGCGAAATATTAGCTTCAAAGTAAACTAATTTGCTGTTTGAGCAACCACTTCTGAATGTAAACTGTAAACACAACACAAACCCGAGAAACTTGTATTAAAATTGCGCCGTGATGAATTTTCCAATTCGCCCAAACTCCGAAACGTTTATACTCTAACTTGGCTATACTTTTCTACATGACAATGAGAGCTTAATCTTTTAGAAGTTTTAGCATATAGGAAGTATCAAGAGCAACATTTGGACATATCCTGATATACTCGAGTTTCCCGATTGATTGTTTGTCATTGTTAACAAAAATTTAAATTTCGCCTACTGCATTGCTTTAGCACTTTATATACACCGATTGTTTGCTGAACATGCGAGAAGATGATCGCAATATTATTCTACGTTTACATCGTGAAGTTCAACGCTATAGTTTCCAAAATATATCCACGCAAGTAAACAAATTTCGAGTTTCAACCCAAACAATATATTCCAATGCATGTGCAAGGGCTTTCCCCAGTAGCTAATCTCTCAATAAGGCGGCTTCCAATTGGCTCTAACTTTTTTGAACACCGCTATATGATTGGCTCCTAAAACAAAGGGAATTGAATATGCAGCTCGGGTAAGCAGACAATAGTATTTCGTCGCTTGGCGTAAGAACTACAACGTCTGTGAGCAGGCTAGGGAAGCTCATGAATAAAAAGAGATTATTTTACTTTATTTTATTTTATTTTCCAATCTTTGTCAGATAAATGACAGGTTATACCCAAAGAGCTGAACACTCCTTTACGGTTAACTATTGATACAGAATATACATGTAAGTGATTTTAAAAAAGGAAAGGATTTACAAGTAGGTGCATCCAATATTACTGTATTTAAATTTATTTGTACTTTGTAGTTAATTATTGTATTTCCAGCTATATATTGTGGACTACTCAAACCATTGCTCTTTTACATGCTTCAAATGTCGTGGCTTAACTTGAGCGTTGAATGTTTTCAAAAGACTTCGAGTTAAGCCCTTTTTTTTCACGGGGATTAACTCGAACTTTCCAAGTTATGTTTCTTTCTTCGAGTTAAGGCCTTAACAAAAATGGGTGTGGTTTGGGTGTAGTCGGGGCCTAACTCGAAAAGGGCTTAACTCGAAGTATGATTTGCCGATTGAGAATTTCTTAAATTAACAATTTCTCGCAACAAATGTTAATCATGCTCATTTTTATTGTTTATCGTTTTAGACATACTTTCACTTCGTCACAGCGCACACAAATTGATTATCGCTGCAAACTAAGATTCAGTATTTGGTGCCGTCGTAGCGTCATGTAATGTAATTTATCCGAGTACTAGTACTAGTCTCATTATTAGTATTATTATTATATTCCCCTATCAAGTCATCTACAGTATACCAGCGCAAGTCTTAATCAATGAACGAACGAAGGACAGTAATATTTTTTGACGAGGTTCGTACACCGAACTAAGCACTGTAAGCGTGCCTTGAAGCACTGTAAGACTTGTGCTGGTGAGAGTTTGGGCTCAGGGATGGTAAACGTGGTCTTGTCCTCAAAACTGATATTAAGGAAGTTTAGAATATCACGTAAAACTTGCTAGTGACTTGCGCAGTAGATTCCGGTGTTGTGTTCTGGCCAAAACATTTAGAAATTCTACAATCTTGCTTCAGTCGTAATATCTACATCTTGGGAATGGTAACATCAGATTATTCTACGATAAACTATGCAGAGCTTGGCTATAACAATTGTTTCCTATTTTAAAAGTAACAAGCGCAAGAATGTAGTCCAATTTCTGAGTGTATATACACGAAATATGACATATTTCTTCGGACGATAGGAAGTACCCGCCGTTTTGCTACGGTAGTACATTTAAGTAAGATAGTTGAACAAATCAAAGATATGGCTCAGCAAGCAAGCTCGTCAGTCAGTCCTGATTGATAATATCAGCTGCCGGCAATAATGAGTACTAACATACGTTTAGGATGTTTTATAGTACACAAACATAATGAAACATTATGTATTACACATATGGACCAACATACCATTTCGACAGAGTGATTTCGAAGTACGATAGCGTGCCCACAGGCAGCTGTTGGTCACACTGGATCTTACTGTGATACCACCACTAGGCCTTCGGCGCCCACTGTATAAGAATGGTATAAGGTACAAATTCTTGTTCTTCAGTTTTAAATAACCACCATCACAGACCCAGCCTTGGTCGCTCGTGGTAGAATTGCAAGGTTGCAGTGATGCTCCGTATCTTTTACCTAGATACCCGTTCCAAACACTGGTCACGGCAAGACATTGTTGATTTAAATCTGACTGAAGACGTCCATCTGATGTCCAGCGCCAGCTCTGCTGTTTGGAGAGGTAAACGCAGTCGCTCAAAGATAGCGCTACGCTAGTTGTGACTACATAACGGTAAGTGTGTGTTCTTCCATTGAAGACTTTTCTGTAAACCCCACGTCGTCTTACATAACTCGCTTTCAGGCATTTATTATAGCCTGAACTTTGAATTTGGAACAAATTTGATGATGTTGTACTTGTACCTCAAAATTAACAGAGCAATTCCAAATTAACAATCACATTTGACTTTTAATCCTAGTATTAACCATGGCATCATCCTTACTCTTGTGACCTTTCCCTAACTCTAAGTCTATTCCTATTCTAGCCGCAACGTTCAATATCCTAACTCAAATACAGTAGTTCATATCGTGCATTTGGGGATCGTTAGGGACAGCTTTTTTTAATTATTGTTGTTGTTTTGGGGGCTTTCATTCTGCACAGTACTGCAGCCTGCTCTTCGGGCAACTCTTTGGGCCAGGCATGCTATGCCATATGTGCAAGTATAGAAACAGGCAAAAAATTTTTTTTCAATTGCAGGAGCATAGCTTGCGACAAACGTTTCGTGGGTGTTTGAATCGAAACTCGTATGTAATACGTCAATCTCACTCGGCAACGGCCAATGAAAGAGGAAGTATGGAAACAAATTCGAGCACAAGAGGGCTAATTTGTAAAGATCGCAAAATCGCGCTAAAATTGCAGCAAAAACTGCATGCATGTGTAAATTAAAACTCTCTAATGCTCGTACTGTGAGGGTAATTCGTGCACAGGGATGCAAAACGTAGCTAGTCTTTTCCACGAAACAAATAAAGAAAATTGAAAGTTTAATATAAAACTTACCGGTGACTTGTGCAGGAGATCTCGTTGTTTGAGGTGCTGAAATACATGAATAAAATATGAAAATAATAATTATTGTACTCAGGGCCGCCCAGAGATGGGGGGGGGGATGGGGCAATTTGCCCCGGGGCCCCAGTTAAATGGGGACCTTTGCAAAATTTGAAAAAGGGGGGGGCAAAAGGTGTAATTAAAAAAATCATTTGTATACGTAATGATATGAGAAAATCTTCTAGACCCTAATTTTACTGCTATTGGTCCGAAAAAATGTGTTTTATCCGTGATTTTACAGGTATTTGTCCGGAAAAATATTTTTGAACCTTAATTTTACGTGGGTTTGTCTGGAAAAAAAGTTTTCAACCTTTTTTTTTGGATATGCCGTTCGGCAAAAATTTTTAACCCTCCCCCCTCGCCAACATTTTTGGGGAAAAATAGGGCCCCCAAATTAAAAATTTGCCCCGGGCCCTCGAATTTCTCTGTGCGGCTCTAAATGTACTCCATGATTGTTTGATAAATTGTATTTCCGAACAGACAACGAATGCTACCTCTGACTTGAAATAACCTGTCATAGTTTCCTTTAAAAAATCCAGGAATTCAACAATCGTTACTCGTCATAAAAGCTGCATCTTGGAAATGGCGACATCTGATCTGATTGTTCTACGATAAACCATGCTGATATTCCCATTCTTGTTGTCCGCAGAACATTTTTTGGAACCATCAGCTAAGTAAGACATTTTCAGTTTAGAAGCTGCCGCATTTTTAAGTACGACTGGCTGATTGAGAATCTCGTAAATTATCAGTTTCTTGCAACAAATGTTAATCATACACACTTTAATTTACTATTTATCGCTTCAGATATACTGTCACTTTACACGGCACATGCAAATTGATTATCGCTGCAAACTAAGATTCGGTATTCGGTATGGTTTATCCATTGCAAGGAGCCGTCCGAAGTAGCGTCTTGTAATGTAATTTACCCGAGTACTAATCCGATTAGTATTATTATTATATTCTCTTATCAAGTCATCTATACCAGCGCAAGCCTTAAAGATGCGGTACAGTCCGTATGTTACATTTCAGTATCCAAAATACATAAAATTCTTTACATTTCGGTATCCAACTATTTATATTTTCATGATCATTCTAGAGTATAATAAATTATCAACACACAACAATCAAGCTTTGCAAGAACATAAAATGAAATGAAAACCTAAATAAACTGTTTGTATAATAAAAAGTGGGCTCCTTTGTGCACATGCGAAGATCGGACTGTACAGCATCTTTAATCAATAGACAAACGAATAATAGTAACATTTTTTGACGCGGTTCATACACTAAAGCAGTGTGAAATAGAGGTCAGGTAAATCAGTAGAAAACTGTAGATAAACTACATTTTTACTAAAGGGTGATCACCAGAGAAAAGATTCTCTCAGTATTATCATGTATTTGACGCACCTTTTGCAGCAGGCAATTGGCAGCATTTGAATTCTTCAATACAATACATATAGTTGCAAGAGGATCGATAAAGGCCAGTGATATAATAACCAGATCTGGTGCATGACACCATTCCTTGTCGATTCCAGTCAAATCTCGACCAAACGTTCTCATTGTAGCACGACTTGTAGGAATTAGGAGTACCAGGAGGTTTACAGCACCACGCATATTCAATGTTGCGCAGATTATGACCGCGTGAACGGTAAAGACCAGACAGAAAATATCCTGATGGACATAAGTTCCAATTACGATTTCTATAAGAATAAAATAAAAGAAAAGAAAAAGTAAAATCTAAAAAGCGTTTTGTCTCACGGGCACATAACGCAAGTGTGAGAAATCCAGGAAACCAACACGATCGGAATCTGCAGTTAATCGTAACATAGCATTCGCAGGTTGTACTGTACATGCTGGGCGTGCACAATTGAGACGAACTACTAAATTATTTCAAGACAAAATAACTGCAGTATATACCATTTATAACTGAGTAACCCAAAGTCAGGAGTATTTCATTTGTTTCTTTTGAATTTCTTTCAATCTTTATACAAGTGCAAAAACTGCCTGTTTTAAAGAAATGGAGTAGAGGCATTCCATTCGCTTAAACGATGCAGCAAATATTGTTTAAACAGTAGGTATAAAGGATTAACAAGTTTTCATTGGTAAGGGATGCAACTACCTGTAAATATAAGGAGAATTTCGACGTTTCGAACAAAGGCCATTCGTCTGCAATTACTAACGGGGGTCGGAAAAATTACATGAGATTTTATGCTAAGAATATAAAAACATCACGCGACACAAAATAAACCAGTCAGATGGATTTAGCGAAAACAAAGTATGAACAAAAAATGTACATCACATCACAGAATATAATATTAACTTAATAAAAATATACAGAAAACTACAGTAAGTTCAACAAAATATATGAAATACTGATGAAACATGCGAGTAAGAAATAAGGTAAGAATTTAAACTACTGTCTGCTTTTGACAGGAAAACCTAGACAGAAGAGTTAAACATAGGAAAAAGTGAAAAACGTGCATTAATGCCATAGGATGGACAGTGCCATGTTTGGAAATGACTAGACGTACGTATTTCATGTTTTTACGAGTATCGTTGCTACCAGAAATGAGACAGAGGGCCCGAATTTTCATATCTGAAACACTGTGATTGCCAGTATTAAAATGTCTGGAACAGGCTGGTTATAGCATCATTACCAATGACTGCACGCCGATGTTCACCAAACCTTGTCCGCAAAGATCTTCCAGTTTCCCCAAAATAAAGCATGAGAGGAGGTGCACGTGAGATGGTGGTTTGACGGGGTAGGTATTTTTCGAGTTAAGGCCATGTTACACGGTACAATTTTTCTTGCAACTTGTAATGCAATTCTACTCTTGAGAGATGTAAAATTGCCAAATACGAGTCTTCATTACACTCCGCTGATGTTTTCCACGGTGATGCTTTCTCAGCATATCGAAAATTCTTCACTGATTTCACTAATTAACATCTCTCAAGAGTAGGATTGCATTGCAAGTTGCAAGAAAAATTGCACCGTGTAACATGGCCTTTAAGCCGGCCTTCGAGTTAAGCTCGAGTTAAGCCCCCTGCCACGCCATTTTTCGCCGGGGGCTTAATTCGAAGTCAATTAACGATTTAAGCATTCGAGTTAAGCCCCGACATCTGGTGGATGTAAACAAGTGACGCGTGTGTACTTGCAAAAATATTGGCAAATAAGGTCGAGGGAGAATGTAAAATGTGAAATGAGGGAACTCAATGAGGATTTGTACTAACAACAGCTTATTCAGGGCGGCAATTATACGGCTTTAAAAAATAAATAATATATAGCGACACTTGCAGAACGCAAATCTTAGGCATGTTCATGTGGAGGCAAGCTACCTTCCTAACCAATTTACTCGGCAACGACAAGATCTATGACTAGAATATTATGTAAACTCATTTATAGTTTTCCGGTGACTATTTACATGACATAACCGAGTAACTCCACTTGCCAAGAACCCATCAGAGAGAGAACAGACAGGAAGGATAGTAGTCAGTAATACCGGCAGCCGGTCACCGTTATCGAAAAAACTAAATGATTGGCAGGCACTATAACATTGGAGTGATATAAAATGAGTCTTTTAGAAGGACTTCAACGAGCTCGACAGCAGCTCAGAAGGTTCGGCGTGGGACTGCTAGTGCGTTCTAGTTCCTGGAAATATGCGATTCTGACTAGCATTTTTTATCGGACTCGTACTTATTTTTTATCTATTTGGCATGAAGAACAACATATCATTCGACAGCTAAAAGCCTGATCTTTCCAAAGATGAAAAAATCTCATTCATACGCAGAGTAGTTCAGATACAATAGCGCGTTGAAGTTCGATTACCTTTTTTTTTCTACACCTGTATATTATTTATTTTTTAAAGCCGTAATTGCCGCCCTGAATGAGCTGTTGCAAATCCTTATCGAGTTCTCTCATTTCTAGGGTATCTCATTTCACGATATCATTGTCTGTATAAAACTGTAGGCAAAGCAACAAAGATATTAGAAAAATATATTTCTTAAAATTGCTGAAATTTTACATCCTCCCTCAATCCTTATTTGCCAATATTTTTACGTGTATATATATAGGCTACACGCGTCACTTCTTTACATCCACCAAATGTCGGGGCTTAACTCGAATGCTTAAATCGTTTATTATTAGCATGACAAAATTACTGGATGCTGATTGGTTGAGAGGAGTACAATTATTTCATTAATTGTGCTGCAGTACAATTAATGATTTTCCCAAAACAAACAAAATGGCGGAAAGGTATTTTAAACACAAACGTGAACTGAAATTGCCCTAGAGGAACTAGATGAAAATACGAACAAAAGCACCAAATTTTTCTTTAACAAAAGAACTAAATGAAATACAAACAAAAGCACCAAATTTTGGTTGAAAGTCTGGCAGGACTGGGCTTTGGCGAGAGAATATGATGTTGACAATTGACATTGAGAAGTACGTATCCAATTTTGTCATGCTAATAATAAACAATTAGGGTTTAATAGTACTCGTACAATTAGGGATTAATAGTACTCGTGATGTTTGGAAATTTGCCAAATTGGACTCGCCTCGGCGGGTCGTCCAATTTTGGCAAAATTTCCAAACATAACTCGTACTATTAATCCCTAATTGTACAGTTGTACTCGCCATCGCATGATTACCTATACTAATTGACTTCGAGTTAAGCCCCCGGCGAAAATGGCGTGGCAGGAGCTTAACTCGAAAAGGGCTTAACTCGAAGGGCTTAACTCGAAAAATACTTACCCCGCTTTGACATGGTATTGCGATTGACAGGTTTTGCATTTGGCAACCCGGCAAGGAAACATGCCATTCTGTGACGACGTATCCTGTGATAGCTAGGGAGCTATGAACTCGGATTTCACGGGTATTTTTGCTGTGTCGAAAAGAGACTATGAGTTTACTGGAGAAAATAGAAGATCGGTTTCAGGGTCGTTTTGATATGGAAATTCTTCGCAAAGAATATAACACAGCCATGTAGTAATATGTCAGTGAAGAAAGTATCACGTAGAATTAAACATAGTATAATATTTCATGAAGAAAATGTTTAAATTGGATAAAAATTACCTATCAAAGCTGGCAACCCAATTTACTTGCACGCATTCAGCATTAGACTGACTCCCATTACCACAACATTTGGCTTGTTGCAAAAGATAAATATAGTCACGATTCGGCCGTGAAGCTCTGCTTCTGTACAAACCATTTATGTAAGGAGATGTAGCTGGACATTTCGACCAGCCAGTTTTGTCGAAACTTGTCCACCAATTTGCATTTCTACACGAACCATTAGCTATAAGAGTTTTAGAAACAGTAGAATAGAATTAGCGTTTCATCTTTTACTGACTTTACTGTAGGGAAATCCGATTTACAATCTTGAACGGACTTTGGCACACCATTAAGAAAAAAAATATATTGTCCACTGATCTGACTGAGTGACTGTATTTAAGATTTTAAGATAAGGGACTGTTCATTATTTATACGCGCTATAGTGGGATATGGGATATTCTTATATCATATGGAAAATATCATTGACTCCAATTATGATGCTCTTAATAAACGTAATAATAAATGCGTGCTGACAGTGTTAAATCGATCCATACGGACTAGCTAAGTTTGACTTGTATACATTTCACATTTTCATGTTTTTTTTTCACTTCCTATGAATACTCCACCTACTGCAACGTGCAATGCAACCAAACGCTAATCCAATTGATGTTAACGAACACAATATACATTTTTTGCGCTTTCTGAGGTGATGAATCTTCGTCATTTTAATTTTGATTTTTGCACCGTATCATGCAGGCATAGCCATATGCCAATCGTAAAGCATCATCAAACGTACGTGGCGGTCTTACTCACAATTGTAATACCGCACGGGTATGATTTGCAGCGTTTTACTCTGTGTTTACTATTATATATTATAATAGTTTTCGACAAAAAAAGACACAAATTTGACATGAAGCGTGTACGAAAACGATATTTTGTCACTGATATGTAATAAATATGTATTATTATATAGGCTAAACATAAGTGTTATATAGAGTTTTTGGCCACTGAGAAAAATCGTATTTAAGGTGGCTCGATATAGTTATCACTATCATGCAAGAATCGCGAACTCAAAACAGGGTGACCATTTTTACGCGCAGGTCGCGGAAACTGATTAACAAAATGAAAGAACTTTCAAAATGACCTGGCGTCAGCGGTTGCTCGCGCCATATCACGCCATTGCGCGGGTTCTATAGCGTTTTATGTCATTTGCTGACGCCATTAGAATTTTCCATTTTAGAAAACCAATGCGCTATATCTCTTTATTTTATCTGGTGACCTATGTTCAAATTTTGCATGCTGTATTGTACCGCTAAAAACTTTCATTATACAAAAAATATAAAAATTCTGTAATGCCAAAAAAATTTTACCGAAGAATATGACATTTTCGCATTTTCCAAAAAAATGGCATTGCAGAATTTTTTATATTTTGTTAATTGTTAGCTTTTCGTCCAAGTAAAATAATGCACGAAAAAAACTTGGGGGTCACCATGCTTTTTTTCCAACTATACGAGAAGATAGGCCATTTTGGAGTGAATTTCGTACACGTATGTCGTCATAGCAACGAACTCTCTGTTACTAAAACTAATATAATTTGAAAGTAGAGTTATCAAAATATATAAAAAAACCAATATCTGCTGAATAAATCCTAAAAATGCGTAGTTTGAACATGTCAAAGTGTTAAACACCTGAATTTTTGAAAACTGTATCGAGCCACCTTAAACACACGTAAAAAATACGATATTTTTACGTGTGAAAATATCATTTGTTGTAAAACGCATTGCCACGGACGTTTTATTGTTTTTCACTGAATTTTGTTTATATAATAAACAGAAAAATACATGGGTGCTTGGAAATACCAGATTTATTTCTCGTGTTGAACATGATATCTCACTCGTTCGCTGCGCTCACTCGTGAGGTAACATGTTCAACACTCGAAATAAATCTGGTATTTCCGCGCACCCATGTATTATTCTCTATACTAGAAATTACTATCGCAAGGAAAGTGCTGCTCCCCCCCCCCTCCCCCACCTTCCATCACATAAGCACATAAAGCACCCCTATGACAACTGTTCAGGAGGTAGGAAAAGTGCAATTTGAATATGAAAACACTTTGCACAAAATCGAAACTCAGCTAAATATTCTAATTGTATTGACTTCCACAAATTCCTTACTCTTCAAGAAATTACTTCCTTGAAAATTCCTTTGTTCTAAACAAAGATGAGGGACTTTGTGAAAGTCTACAGGTCATTCGATGCAAGTTTTTAATGATTTGCATTATTCAAATAGATGCAGGTTTATTAGCTTATCATGACCAATTGTCATGGCTAGCTTGCCACTCAATACTGTACAATATCGTATATAACAAACGATAATAATTCATACTTGAATGAATCATTTGATTTGTAGAATTTAATAACAATTTCATACATAGAAATACTACCATTAAGTCAGTTTTTGTCCCAATTATCATTTTAATGGCCCCTTCAAGGCTACCGCAGAACAACGGCACAATCTGCCGATGGGGAGACAAAACCTATTTTGTTGACATTTTTTGTTTAATACGTCAGCTTCATATGACACCATTCATTGTGTAAATGATTAAGATTGCAATTGTTTAATATGTCAGCTTCATATGACACCATTCTTTTTACAAATGATTAAGATTGTACTCAGAACTGTAAAACTATATAATAAGAAAGAAATTGTGAGCATTATGGAAAAAAGTCAGATAATTTTTCATTCGTGTACAATTGTGTATTCCAATTTGGACATCATACTGCTCATTTGACCTTATGCATAATGATGTCACAAGGCTTGATGTCTGCGAGGAATGCTGGTCTTAAGCTATGGGCAAACTAGGAAACATTGTTGCGGAAACATTTGTGATTCGTGATGTTTCCTCAGATGTTTCGCTGTTTGCCCACCCATGGAAACATTGTTGCGGGAACAAAATTTGCTTCCCGAGAAGCAAATATGTTTCCTAGCAAATTCAGAAACATTTGATGTTTCCCTATGTTTCGCACTAATGTTTCCTAGTGTTTGCCCACTCTGGGAAACATGGCGAAAAATTGGCAAGAAACAATGTTTCCGCAACAATGTTTCTTAGTTTGCCCAGGGCTTTAGTAGTAATCGCCCAGGAAAATTAAACAGTTCAAAATGGCCACTATCGAAATTTTCCTGGACAATGATGACTACTAAGACCAGCATTCCTCACAGACATCAAGCCTTAAGACGTAATTATGCATAAGGTCTATTGATTTGATATACAGTAAAGCCCCGCATAAAAGAACCAGTAGGTTAAGATCCACTAGCCTGAAATTTGGGCAATTAAGCACCCAAAATACAACGTGTAGAATATAAAAAAGTATAGTGTGAAGTAAGATAATATAAGAACCACAGCCTGAAGTCAAAATTCACTGGTTCTTTTATGCACGGCTTTAATTACTCCATAACATATTCCCATATTAATAACAATATTAATAATCATTTTACTGTAATATAATAAATACATATAACTATTTTTATTATTGGCAATTTTCTAATTGACATACAACCTACATATTTGTAAAATTTGATATACAATACCTTGTTGGCTTGATCTTTTGACAGAATCAGTATACAACTTTATTATTGCCATATATCATGTCATATATGGCCCATATGGTCATGTCAAAATTAAATGTCATAGCTCCTATGAAGCTACGGCGCACCGAACGCAGCTTTCGGAAGTAATCGGATTGTCATCGTAAACTTCCTGCGTATATAAATTTGTACACAACGTCATTCGAATTCTGTGACGTCAGAAAATGCGACCCGAATGATCGAACGAACGACAAACAAATCTCAAATGCTTTGGCTAAAATACATAAGTCGCACGGGGATCTGGCACGAGTAAAAACTGTAAACGTTGTCAAGAATAGGTGGCTGCCATCGCTTCGCTCGGCAGCAATAATATGGCGTATCAATACAAACGTACATTTCATATAGAAACCTGTTCCGACAGAGCAGTAAAGTGATATACTTGTTTTCATCCGACGATGCGCACTGTATATATTATATGGTACATTTCGAACACAGATGACTTGATAATTTAATAATAAAACTATCCCCCATTTTGGCATGCTAATCATTTCCATTATCGTACCGATCGTACATTGACCACTGACTCAGTACAGACAATAGCAACCGAAGTGTTTTTAATCGCATTATTTTATTGTAATGTTGCCTACGTCCTTGCAAGGTTCTGTGGCATAAGTTTGTTCCAGCATGTGTCCCATCCGTTTGCGCTTCACAAAATTTAAACTGCTAGATTAGAGCAGCAAATCGGAACTGCTCTATTTAAAATTTATGCGTCATTGTATTAGTAAGGCTTATCCTTATGCATGCATATGCAAATTGCCGATCAACAATCAAAACGATAAAGGGATTTCATAAAGCTAACCTACATGTAAATAAGGGAAAGATGAATGATGAAGAATGATAAAGATGCCAGTTTTCAAATCCGTACTCTATACCTATTTAACTGTATACCTATTTAACTGCCCCCATCATTTGCCGCGTGAATTGTTGCTGGAATTCATCTTGCTATCGAAAATGGACGTAACAAATTGTTTGGGAACTTGTGGTTATCTATATTTTGTTCTAGGATTGACCAATTTATGTATAAACATTTCCTGAATGAATTACACTGGATGTATAGTATAACAACATTTCCTGGATGAATTACACTCTGGATGTAAAAGTATAGACAGCAATTTAATTCAATACAATTCAGTTCAATCAACCTGTTGGTTACAAACCACTCTACGTCTGCTGCGCAGGTTCCATCATCATATAATAGCTTCTCTTCCCTCAGAGTTGCTATTACACTATATAGTCTATATATAATATAAAAACCCATACACACAAACATACCTCTGTTTATCTTCCGCCTGGTATGATAACGACGGGCGCAAATAGAGGCGCACAAACAGGAAAGCAAAAGCAAAAACCTAACAACACGATTCATCGCCATTTCGTGGTTGCGTGTTGTCCGCAGACGTGACTGAAAAATATCGATTTTGCGCAGTAATTTATATCAAACCACGCGCTGTTGAAATCAGCATACTTTGCGTCAACAAGTGTAAACATGACGACAAAGAGTTATAATTAACAGCGAGTCTTTCAACACCCGCCCTGAGAAATGACAAGCAACTTTTGGGCATACTTCGAAACCCGGACCGGACTCGGACCCGGACTCGGACTCGAAGAAAATCCGGACTCGAGAAAAACCCGGACCCGGACTCGAAGAAAATCCGGACTCGTGTTTAACAAAACCCGGACTTGACTTCTAAAACCCGGACTCGAAATAGACAAAACCGGATTCAAAACAAGGACTCTGTGCACGAGAATGCAAAGGTTTTATCGGTAATAACTCGCGGATAAATGGATTTGTGCTCTTGCGCGGGTGCCCCTTTCTCTTCTCGCTTTTGTATATAATAAAATACTTTATTTCAAAAGCAATAAGCTTTGGTTTCGAAAAATATAGATATTTTTTCTTCTACTAGTGACTCTATAACAAACATACTTGCAGGGAGGTGAGTCCAGGGTTGGACGCACCTAGGGTGGCTGGAAGTTTCCCGAACTCACCGAGCGAAGCGAGGTGAGTTCGGGAAACTTCCAGCCACCCGAGGTGCGTCCAATCCCGGACTCACCAAACCTGCAAGTATGTTTGGTTTTTATCACATGCCATTTCGGTAAAATACTAAAAGGTACTGAAGAATTTTATACGCATTTTACTTTTTAGTATATAATTTCGTGTTTGGATAACGAACGTTTTAGCCGCCAACATGCTACGCAAACAAACAAACCTAGGTTAAATTAAAGCTAAAAAAATTCTCTACAATACGCCCTTATTCTTCAAAAGAGAAAATGAACACATTCTGCGAAAACAATGCCAAGATTTATATAAACCTGCCCGTGCCGAACAAATTTCGGCGGCCATCTTTCCTCTCTTCCACTTTGAATACAGAATATTCCATTTTTATCAAACAAAATAAAAAAATAATAATTATAAAACAATTAAAAACAGTTAATTTATTTTTTATTTAAATCTTCGTCTGAAATTTGTTCAAATCGCTTCATAATGGCCGCCGCCGAAACATCGATCTCGAACCCACCTCCTAAACTTACGTCAGCAGATGGGTTCGAGATTGAACGCACCTCCTCGTAGCCAATAGGAAAGCCGCTAATACGCTAGGTATGAGATAATATAACAAACGTACTTGCAGGGAGGTGAGTCCGGGATTGGACGCACCGAGGGTAGCTGGAAGTTTCCCGAATTTACCGAGCGAAGCGAGGTGAGTTCGGGAAACTTCCAGCCACCCGAGGTGCGTCCGATCCCGGACTCACCGAACCTGCAAGTACGTTTGGTTTTTATCCCATACACCGAGCCATACACACATTTGTAGCTCTTCGCGATATATTCATCGATGTTTTGTGAACATTTTCCCGGCCAAAAAAATCACTGGGCAGGAAAATACTTCTTTATCTACGTCTACATTACCTTTACTGCATTTTTTCTTTGGTTTTTCTTCAGTCTCAGTATGTTAGTCACCGAAAAAAGTTCTTTAAATTTAGGCTTATCGGCTAAATCTTGTCCGCCATATTTGTTATTGTTATTGCAACGTAAGTAGCTTAGCGGGTGAGTTCGGGCGAAAAGCAGGTGAGTTCGGCAAAAAGCAGGTGAGCTCTATAACAAACGTACTTGCAGGGAGGTGAGTCCGGGATTGGACGCACCGAGGGTGGCTGGAAGTTTCCCGAACTTACCGGGCGAAGCGAGGTGAGTTCGGGAAACTTCCAGCCACCCGAGGTGCGTCCAATCCCGGACTCACCGAACCTGCAAGTACGTTTGGTTTTTATCCCATACACCGAGCCATACACAGATTTGTAGCTCTTCGCGATATATTCGTCGATGTTTTGTGAACATTTTCCCGGCCAAAAAAATCACTGGGCAAGAAAATACTTCTTTATCTACGTCTACATTACCTTTACTGCATTTTTTCTTTGGTTTTTCTTCAGTCTCAGTATGTTAGTCACCGAAAAAAGTTCTTTAAAGTTTAGGTTTATCGGCTAAATCTTGTCGGCCGCCATATTTGTTTAATATTGTTATTGCAACGTAAGCAGTTTAGCGGGTGAGTTCGGGCGAAAAGCAGGTGAGTTCGGCAAAAAGCAGGTGAGCTCGACGACAAGCTCACCTGCTCTAAACCAATCAGAAAGCCGCTTTTAACACACGTATGGGATAAGACGACAAGCTCACCTCCTCTAACCCAATCAGAAAGCCGCTTTTAACACAGGTATGGGATAAAGTGTTATGCGTTATCTGAGGATACTAATCAGTTATCATACTATATGGTTCCTCACAAAACAATCACTATATAGCCTACCTAAACAAATCATTTAGCCTTATACATACTTGCTTACTTACTTAATTTAAAAATTTATTTACCACGCTGACCATACACAACATATTTGTAAAATACATACTCCTGCGAGTAGCTAAATCTACCCTGGACATAAATTAATAACTGAAATCTGACTCAGCATAGCAGACTCAACGTGATCGATGGCGGCAAGGGTAAAATATATCCTCAACATATTCGACCTCACTATCGGCAAAATGACACGAAAAATAACTAGACTTCAACCAATCAAAAGTATAACTTCAACCAATCGAAAAGAACGCCGGAAAAGCACATCTCATGTTGAAGGCAATGAAGGTATCGCGGCAACCGCGCCTAAATACCGACTGTTAAGTATTTCGAGCGTTGTTGGCGGATGGACATAAATTTGATATTATAACATGCTCTCAAATAGTTGGACAAGACGCTACTGGAAACACGTTTATTTTCTCTATTTCGTTAATATAAAGTCCATAAACACGAATTGAACACCCGCAATTATTCTTTATCCGAAAGTAGTAGAAAACACATCACAATGAAAGCAACAGCTGCAAGCCTGCACCCGCGGCCGACAGTGAAATTCGCGTTGGATGGTTGGCGTAAATTTGATATTGAGACTCTCTCGTTAGGCAATGCGTTCATCAATTGCCCCATATGCCTTGCATACAACCGCGGCTCGATACTGACAATGAAGTTTGACAATAAATCAAGTTAACGTTATTTTGAGAATCAACAATCAACATGCTACCCTATCTACTAATCAGACATGCCAAGTCTCACGCTTTTAGCGTGAGACTCACGCTTTTGACCACAATCTCACAGTCTCACGCTTTCATGCTTGAATCTCACGCTAAACGCTAAATGTCACCACAAGTTTCATTAAAAGCTTTACCATAATTACCAACAAAGTTACAAGAAATAACTGGTCAAAAAATGGTGAAAAAAACGCTATAATATTATAAAACTTAACTATATCGCCTAATCCAACAATAAATAAACATGGTAAATAATTATTATAATTTATTGGACACATTTGACATTTCATAAATTATTTTTTGGATAATTTATTCTGATCGAATTCAAGATGGGACCACATCAAAGCAACGTATTTTTTTGCCAATGGAAACAAACCATCGCACACCTAGAAACGACCGTTTTCCCGGCTAGAAACGTCGCGTTCCAACGTCAACAACGATCGCGACAAACACGCACCTTAAACGCTCAAACTGAATCGGCTGTAATATTATTTGTGGATAGCAACGACTTTAAAAAAGCCATACAGTCTATATTTTACAATTTACTTGTTGTCTCACGCTTTTTGACCATTTCTCACGCTTTTTTGGAAAAGAAAAACACAAATCTCACGATTTTTAACCAAGCTAGGTTGGCATGTCTGCTACTAATTGTAGATCGTTGTGCATCAATACATTTTAGTTTCTAATAACTTATAAGTACCTAAATGATTTGGTTCCAGTATATCTAAGTGATTATTTTGTTAACAGCAGAAGATTAAAAATATCGAGATAAAGATATAAAGAGATCATCGTTTATCATGTTACTAATTATTAAACCTTTCCAAAAAACCTTTGCATTTTCGTACACAGAGTCCTTGATTTGAATCCGGTTTTGCCTTATTTCGAGTCCGGGTTTTCAAAAGTCAAGTCCGGGTTTTGTTAAACACGAGTCCGGATTTTCTTCGAGTCCGGGTCCGGGTTTTTCTCGAGTCCGGATTTTCTTCGAGTCCGAGTCCGGGTCCGAGTCCGGTCCGGGTTTCGAAGTATGCCCAACTTTTGAAGACAATACAAAATGTTTGACCTTTCATTAAAATATCTAGGTCAATTTGTAAAGCACTTGCGTCTAAAAGCTGTATAACCTCCTATACTCCCACCTACGCGTTACGCACCGGAGTTAAACCGCGCCGGGAAATTAATATTGAAGCCATTATTGTGATTTTATATCATTGCCATAAAAAAACATTTCACATTGGCACTGGTATTCACGCCACTGGCATTCAGCGCATTTGGAGGCAACCTCGTTCGCAGGGCCTCACGGCCGCGCGCGACCTTCATTGACCCTGGGATAGACGGAACCGGAAGTGCAAGAAAACTTGCAGTAGTTTCTAAAGCGCATACTCTTGAATTGGGACACTTCAGTCTTCAGCACCCGTAAAAATTTTCACAGAGAAGTACTACGAAGAAACGAAATATATGTGTTGACATATTTTGATAGAAAAATTTTTCCAAGCGAAAAATGCTCAACTTCTGGGAAATAGCAGTTCTCTGGGAAGTCAATCAGATCTCTCCCTTTAGTCGTCTCATTCAGAGCCTAATTTTCAACGAGTGAAAATGGCTGTAGGGACGAGATTGATTTGGAGGTTGCAGCACAAGGTCGGAGATGGTCAAGTGAAGGAAAACTATCATATCACATGCTTCCACTTCCGGATTTACACTTCGATCGCAAGGAGTGAGAACAGTCAACTTTGAGAATTTATATATATACGTCAAAATACTTCTCAAGTTTGTATGCTAAATCGTATGCTAAATCGTATGCTTTTAAATAGTTCTTATGTTCTCACAGGGCTTGGGCGCGCTTATTAAAGCCACTTTGATTCCACACTGTTTCTATAGTTCACATATTTATAATCTTATAATTTGTCACTAAATTGTTGTTATCTGGAAACGGAATATACTTTGCATTGATTTAGTTGTTAATTCCAACAGAGGTCTCGAGATTAGTCTCAATGTTCAGGTCTTGGCACCTCTAAGTCCTCTAAGGTCTTTCAGCAAACCTTACAAATTTGGACACTAGCCAAATACTAAAAAACTGTTTACAGACTGTTTATCTGCTACTGACTTTATTTAAAAAGTATTGATCGTTTATATTAAACAGTAGGTACTGTAGGAAGGAGTGTTAAGGTACAAAAATTGTTAGCGGAGATTCTACTGCACAGAATTATAAGACAAGTCAACTGTATGATTTTCCTTTTTAGTCCGCATGACCGTGACCGTCCGTGTTGTTTAACATCTGAAGGCAAAATATTCCACAGTATTTTCTAAATAATCCTATAGCCATTTACACCGTCTTTTATACCTTTATAGTTTCACCTCGAGTTAAAGTTGCCAATACATTATATACATACAAATTAAGTTATTCCCTCTGGGCCCGTTTATCTTCCGCCTGGTAAGAAAACGGCGGGCGCAAATAGAGGCGCACACACAAGAAAGCAAAAGCAAAAACCTTGAAAAACACGATTCATCGCCATTTCGTGTTGCGTGTTGTCCGCAAACGTGATTTTGCGCAGTAATTTATATCAAACCACGCGCTGTTGAAATCAACATACTGTACTTTGCGTCAACAAGTGTTAACATAACGACAAAGAGTTAGGTCTTTCAACACCCGCCCAGAGATATGAGCAACTTTTGAAGACAATACAAAATGGAGTTTGACTAATGGTCGCGGGTCGCGTGTCGCGGGTAAAAAGTCGCGGGTCGCGGGTAAAAAGTCGCGGGTCGCGGGTAAAATGTCGCGGGTAAAAAGTCGCGGGTCGTAAAAAAGCTCTAAACCGTGTATTTTATTGAGTCGCGGGTTGAATAAAGTGTGTAAAAATCACATTAACATTTAGTTATTTAATGGTTTTTATCAATAGTTGTTCGAAGATGTTATGGCTGCAATTGCGAGTTTCTAGATAAACTAGACAAGAACCATATAACATTATTGTAAAGCACGTTGATAGACGGTAGTGCAAAAGGATCCTGTTACACATTCCTATGTTTATAGTCTTGATTTTAGTAATACATATTACGATCCAATTTCTTACCATATCAGGCGTAAAAATCCGCTATTCAGTGGCTCAGTGTGCGTTGTCGTCAAGCCTCTGCGCATCGATCAGTACTTTCCAGAAACAAGTGCTACAGAACAGCGACTTAAATATCCGGGTTGTTGGTGAATCATAATGTACTTTTATAATGTCCTAGCATGGATATATCTATTATTTGTGATACTATATGGTTATTTTTAAATTAGTATAAAACTGATTGTAATAGTAGTGGTAAACTGAAGTTATTTCTACCGAAGTCTTGTTTGTTTCTTTCAGAACATATTTTTTGATCAGAGGATTTTTGTCATGGTATAATTGTTGGTTTAACATATTGAAATTATTCTTTCAAGTTTTAGGCTTCTGGCACGTTTATATAGAACCATTAAATCATGACAAAAGGCTCTTGGGCAATATTTCGTATTGAAGCAATCCTATATGGTTGTTTACTAAATGATAACGTGATTTTTACACACTTTATTCAACCCGCGACTCGATAAAATACACGGTTTGGAGCTTTTGGGACCCGCGACTTTTTACCCGCGACATTTTACCCGCGACATTTTACCCGCGACCCGCGACATTCTACCCGCGACACGCGACTTTTTACCCGCGACACGCGACCCGCGACCATTAGTCAAACTCTACAAAATGTATGACCATTCCAGTGCGTCTACAGTAAGTGGGGCCACTTGAAGAACACTAACCAATCACATCGCGGAACAAAAATAGAAAAAACCAATCAGCATTAAGCCAAAAAACAATTTGAACATGTGAACAAATGTCAAACGCTAAAAATAGACTTGAAAAGTAAATACTGCAGTTACTGGCTTCCTGAAGCGAACTATATGCTTTCTTTTGATTGGACAAGCTTTAATTTGATTAGATTTCTATTTTTGTTCTGCAATGTGATTGGTTAGTGTTCTGTAATTGGCGTTAGTGGCCCCACTTACTGTAGACGCACTGTAAAATATCTAGGTCAATTTCTAAAGCACTTGCGGACTAAATAATTTGTACTATTTAGCCTGTGAAATGTAAAAGATGCGCGCGCCGGAGTTAAACCACGGCCAAGGAAATAATATCCAGGTTCTTGTAATGAATATTGGAGCCCTTACTGTGATTTTATGCATTTACTATAAAATCACTCCACATTGGCATATTTAGACTACGAATAGCCGGATTTGGCTTATATTATGCACGCATTTACTGTAGTTTATACTTGCTTTGAAAGTTAGATTGCTATTTATTTGTTTATTTATTTATTTATTTAAAATATTAGCCACACACTGCAAATTGAACAAAATTTAACATAAAACATAGACATTGTAAACTAGCTTTTGCCAAACTGTGAACACGTTCTTACACACAATTAACAAACTATGCCTATGGAGTCGACGAGTGCAGTGACGGCATTTGACGACGAGTTCAAATCGTCAGTGGTGTTGCTTTATAAGAGGTTCTTGAAATTTTCCTGTTCAAATCGTTCTTAGACTCATTTGGAAGCTTAAAAATAGACTTGGAAGCTTAAAAATAAAAACACATCATTTAACAAAATCTAGCTTTCCTCATTGGAAATATTCTGATTTCAAAATTAATATACCTTACCGATTTTTCTCTTTTACCCAATGACCTCGCTTCCATGTGAACTTATTTTAGCGTGTCAAGGGCAGATAAAGATTATATTCCCATATTTTCCTGGACGGATTTAATTGTTTCTGACTGATCTTAGGCTAAATAACAAAACAACCCTATATACTAAGCACAAAACACGAGTAAGTATTTGACACGAAAACGAGGCCATCGGGTGAAAAGTGAACAAACGGTAAGGCCTCTTCCCTGAATTCAAACGTTTGTCTATTCATTCCCAATATTGATTTTGAACGAGTGTAAAAGCCTAATATCCAAAAGCAGCAAGTTTCTTCTGCACCCATGGGGTAAACAATGCTGTGTTGGTGTATACTCCATAACGATCTGGTTGTGCGCAACCTACGCCCCAAGACACCACTCCACCAAGGATAAATCTGGAGTTGCCGCGATCAAAACACGTCAGAGGACCACCACTATCTCCTTGACATGCGTCCGTACCTCCTTTCTTATATCCGGCACAAAACATGTTACTGGTAACTTTTCTGGGATTCAGCAAGCTTGCGCACGACTATAAAACGACACAAAATGTTACAATTATAATTGTATTATATTCCGGAAAACTCTACACTGAATTATGTGTATTATACCTCAACTTCAAATTGTCCAACCAGGAATCTTAGCTTGTGGTACGCCTTACGTAATAAATTACCGAGCCTGCGTTTCCTTTGACAATGTTCCACCCCATGTTTCCCGGAGAACATGGGCTGAACATTATTCGCGTACACCACGCGAGACAACACGCAAGACAACAAGATGGCCGACAATTAGCCATTTCCCAATCGAGTAGAGGACTGGGTCTAGTCGCTTGTTTGGAGGGACAAAAAATAAACAATATGCCGAATATGGCATCTAGGAAGTTCTCCTACATTCTTAAAGTTATTTGTGCAGCCTGAAACGCAACAATTATAATAAGGCATCTTTTAATACATATTTAGCTCGCTCACAATGACTTGTTGTCCCTCCAAACGTCCCTCCAAGCATCAACTAGACCCAGTCCTCTTCTCGACTGAGAAATGGCTAATTGCAAAATTTAAATAGTAATGAGTGATGAATAATTAATACCTGGGGTTTTCTCAAAATATTGAATCAAATTTTGAAAAAAGTTTATCATCAATATTCCAAAGTCCAAACGATACGTGATTGACAAAAGAAAAGCGACGATAGTTGCGTTAATCCAAAAATAAAATATCGTATTCACGAACGGGTATGTGTCAAGTTTTTAATCCTAAACTTGGAGGGTTTTAATTGTCGGTATATTATATACATTTATAGCCCTCCGCTCGGGGGATTCGGTGAAATATTACCCTCAGTGATGATATTTTATTAGTTGGATTAACGCAACTATCGTCGCTTTTCTTTTGAATCACATACCCGGTTTGGAATATTAATGCAATAGTTTTCAAAATTTGCTTCAAAATTTTGAAAAAGCCCCAGGTTTTACGTTTAAAATTTAATTATTCGTCACTCATCACGTGCCACAAACTAAGCTTCCTGATTGGACAATTTGAAGTTGACGTATAATATATGCATGATAAATGTCCACTTGGGTGATGGGCGATTTAACTTGTATATGTAAAATATTGCCAATATACTAATTTTATAGGTAAACTTTAATTTGTCTGCCGAAAACGTTGACATGCAGTTATATTGCAGTACTAGTAGTATTCGACATATTTAGTTCATAGATTTTGTGTACTTGTATATGTTGGTAAGCGGACAGCCATTCTGTGGATGCTTGCCAATAAATCGTTATTATTTATATTGTTGTTTTTTTTCTTATTTACCAACACTCAACGGCAACAGCAAAATGTTTTTCAGCCAAAGATGACGAGATTGGCAATTTGTATATGCAAATGTGCCAAATATGAAAAAACTGACTAAACACTGAAAAATCCCCGTTGAAGTTCCTAGCAAAACAAATTTCCAAACGAAGGGCCATGATGGCATTCTACCGTAAGCCAACTATACTTTAGCGAGGATTACAACATTACCTTCACACACGTATTGAAAGGCGCAATCTTCACATTAGCCTGCAAGAGTCTCGCAGATTTCACACCATTTTGAGTAACGCGTCCAAAGCCTGTGACCGTGCATGAATCTTTTTCTGTTAACACTGTCCCGCTTCCCGGCATGCAGAGTGGACGCACATTGTCGTTATACACGGCGTATTAGTATCCAATCTTATTAGGGCAACGTCCTTGTCATATGGCGCATTAACTCCATAGTCCTCATGAACAATTATTTTCGTGCATCTAAATCTTTGCTCGTGTCCAGATTTCGTAGATTGGTCTACTTCCCCGATCACGATATACAACTCATTTGGGAACCACCCCGATACACAATGGGCAGCGGTAACTACCCACTCATCATTTATCAGCGTTCCACCACACGTTATATTACAATGCGCGCATTTTTTAATCCCGACTTGCCACGGCCAACTGCCAGCTGCTGCTCTTGTGCCATTTACTACCCCACCGATTCTGCCTTTGGTTCCACACCTTATCTTTTTATTCCCCTGCGGCGGGAGAGGTTTAGTTGTTGTGACAACGGGGGGTGTATTTCCGGGAAATGGTGGAACGGGGGGTGTGTTTGCAGGGATTGGTGGGGGTACCAGTGTACCTGTTGGTGGAAGAGGTGGCGTTCCTATGTCGTCTGTTGGTGGGACTGGCGGCTGAGTTGTAGATGGGATAGTTGTTGCTGCAGGTGTATTAACTATGGTGGTGGAGGTTTGTGTTGAAATCATTTGGGTAGTGATAGGATTTTTCGTCCCTAGAAACAGTATTTATATTATTTTGTTATAATATAAAATCTTCCAACAGACCTTTGCATAGGATTTGACATTAACTGACAATAATGGGATAATCAACAATTAGTCACCAAAGGCGAGCTGATTACAAGCCTATATTCACTGAGCCTGCGAAGCAGCGAAGTGAATGTAGTCTTGTGTTCATCGAGCCGGAAGTGACTAATTGTTAATTAGGTTCTATTACATTGTTTTGAAAATGCCACTTTGCTCTTTGTGTTCGAATCCAGTCATTCGTTGTTTCCAGATATTTGTGACGTTCAAAGTTTCTATCCAGAACGCAAATTATATTTTCAATTTTTACGGAATCATCATACCAACATAGTGGACTTGCACATTATGACAACCCGCTCGCACATTATGACAAATTAGCACAAGTCGTTCGGAACTGCTGCTTTCCACACCGTAGCAGGAAAAAGGGGTCACCAAATTTTGCTTTTCAATAGATAAATCTGACTAGCGTTGTTTACATATTTGGATAACATACATACCAACGGTGGCGCCAGATTGGGGGGGGGGACTACAGCCCCCTGTCGGGAAAGCTAGTATCCCCCCCTTTCCCCGTCAGGGAAAATATCACTTTGTGTGAAGAGAGACTGAAAATTACCCTCTCCCCCAAAAAAGGTTTTTGCCTGTACGAACTTAACCTCCCTGGCGAGGACCTTACCATTTGTCGGAGAATTCCTGGAGCCACAACTGACGATTGATCTTACAGAAAGTTACGATTGAGTTTACAGAAAGTTACGATTGATTCTAGTTACGATTGATCTTAGTTTACAGAAAAATAGACTGAGAAGAAAATTAAGTAGGCCATTAGAATTAGGCATAACTCATAAGAGTTATTCACTCATGCAGATTATTTTAAAGCTTAGTTGCATGTGAATTGAGTATTGTCTATGAAACGTTGATACATTTCGTGGGATAACCCCACCATTTTGTCGAGGAATGCAACTAGACTGCCTCTTTACATTAAAAGTGACAATAAACTGGAAATCCGGGTTATTTATTTCATAAGAAACATACCATTGTCACAAACGGATAATCCTGTTCCAAAACGAGACCAAGCACAACTACCATAAGCACAGTACCACACTGTCTTGACATTGTAACCAAACGGCATACCACTATACATAAACGACACCAAGTATTGTGTATTGAATCTTAGCTTCAAATTATTCCCGACACACGACCACTGTTGGTTTCGATTTGACGCCGTGCATGGTTGAAAATGAACCGACTTAAACCGGTCATAAGTTAGGCACTTTCCGTTATGATTTAACTTCAGTTGACCGCCACTTGTCCATTGCCATAATTGTCTTGCCGAGTTCTGATCACAGGTATCGAGTGTGAATGTAGGACCCAGTCTTCTGAAACCGTAGGACAATTGTGACATATCTCGCAAGGCTAGACACTTGTTATAAGCTGTATTTTTAATTTGAAACCATGGGCTTTGAGCTGTGACTGCTGTGAAAAGAAAATAGCTATGAGTTCAGTTTTTCTATGTTTGAATAACAAAAAATCAGTATGGGACCGCCAAAAGGAGAGATGAGTGTGGTTAAATACATTTTTCTGTGGAGCAAACCCACGGGCACGGACCGCCTAGAATTACACGACACAAATTATTGAGTTGCTCCCCCCAATAAAATCCTGGTAGCGCCACCGTAATAAATGTGATTTGCTATATGTTTTGTGGAAAATAATGCGTTGGAAATTCGAAAATAGGGAGCTTTGGATCTTAATATGAATACGACTACAAGAACGGCATTTGTGGTTTGGATACGCCATATAGTTAGTTACGCCATCTTTTCACGCGATTCAACAAGCTCCATATATATCTCCTGGAGCGCTAATTCGCAAGAAAGACAATGAGATGGAGCTATTAGACGTCAGTTTCATTCTCGTTATATCGTTTTTGTCTGTGTGGCCTGTAAGGAGTGTGCAGACATTCCGTATTTTGCCATCGATTAAAATAATAATACGTTCTATGCTTTTATATACTGATAACTTTATTACTAATTCGCTCCATTAGAGAAAAACTGGAGTTAGGCTCGAAAATAGTTCTAACGCACTTGTTCACATCCATCATTGTTAACAAATTGCACGTGAAATTCTAGCTAAAATTGCAAGTGTAATATTTAAAGCCCTTTAATTTAAATCAGTAATACTCGTAATGACTCTGATGTCAGTGAAGGTTTTGGCTCACTCAGGGTTAGAAAACGTGGTCTTTTACATGAATGACAAAATTAATCAAATAATAATAATAATTAAGGAAATCGAAAATTTAACGTAAGAACTTACTGGTGACTTTCGCAGTAGGTGTCGGCGTTGTTTGAGGTGCTGAAATACATAAATAAATATAAAAATATTAAGTATCATAAATCATTGACTCTTCATTGGACTACCGAAACAGCGGATGCTTCATCTGTGATCTTTCCTCCATCAGTTTTGAAAGGAAAATATAACCTGTTATATTTTCTTTCAAAATATTCATGAATGCGACTACTTGCAGTATCAGCCGTAGTAAAATTCACATAGGCTCGGGAATCACCGATTGTTCTACGATGTAAAACTATGCTGAGTTTGGCTAATATTGTATCCCATTTTAACAGTAACTGTGCCTGTGGTATAGGGAATGTAGATTTTGACAGTAACAGTAACACCACCACTAGGCCTTCGGCGCCCACTATATATGAATGGCACAAGATACAAGTTCTTGGTCTTCAGCTTTAAATAACCGACATTACAGACCCAACCTTGGTCGCTCGTAGTAGAATTGCAAGGTTGTAGTGATGCTCCATATGTTTTACCTAGGTACCCGTTCCATACACTGGTCACAGTAAGACATTGTTGATTTAAATCTGACTGAAGACGTGCACCTGATGTCCAGCGCCAGCTCTGCTTGGCGGAGAGGTAAACGCAGTCGCTCAAATATAGCGCTACACTAGTTGTAGGGAAATAACAGTAGGTCTGTGTTTTTCCATTGAATGTTTTTCTGTAAACACCACGTTGTGTTACATAGCTCGCTGTCAGGCATTTATTATAACCTGAACTTTGAATCTGGAACGAATTTGTTGATATTGTACCTTAAAATTAACAGCGGAACAATTTCAATTTATAACATAACCATTATCCTTACCCTTGGCCGTCTTGCCCGAACTCTAAGTTTGTTCCTACCCTATAGCTAGCTAGCCGAAACGTTCATGCAATCCTATTAACTCAAATACTTCATGTCATGCTTTTGGACAAAACGGCCAAATAGCATGAACGATAGATTATTCGCAAACTGTGGATTTTGGTTATTCTCATGGGGAGGATGGAAAACTAATTGAAAGTCTAAATCTGTCTAATCAGTTGGAATGGCCTATAAAAAGAGTAAAAGCAACACTTGTTTACATGAATTACACTGGTCACTGGATTTGTTTAAAGCAAGCGGCAAATAAGTTCAATAAATTTTGGTTTCCTTCAAAGTTGCCACTTCATTATAAATACGGTATAAATACAAATCTACATACCCCTGGGCCTGTTTTTCCTCGGCTTGATAGATAAACGAAGAGCGCAAATAGAGTCGCACAAACAAGAAAGCAAAAGCAAAGTCTTGAAAACACGATTCATCGCCATTTCGATGTTGCGTATTGTCCGAACACGAGACTGAGATATATCAAACTTGCGCAGAAATTTATATCAAACCACGCGCTGCTGGATCAAACATATTTTGCGTCAAAAGGTGCAGCAATTATAAACATGACGAAAAAGGATTATAATTAACCGTGAGTCTTTCAACACTCGGTGTGAGCAATGACAAGCAACTTTTGAAGTTTGAAGACAATACAAAATGTATTATGACCTTAAAAATGACGTAGGTCAATTTCTACAACACTTGCGAGATAAAGAATTTATATTATTTAGCTAAGCCCGGCAAGGTAAAATTTGTGATTTCAATATATTTGTTGTCTATATATAGGATAGGATTAAATATTCTCGAATGAATGATTCACACCCAACTTGATTTACACCGATTTCCACATGGAACATGTCGCCAAATTACTGTAGAATAAAGATCAAACCTCGGCCAAAAGCCACACCTCAGACGCGTAAACCGATATTACGCATGTTGTCATGCAAGGTCACTGGCGTTAATTGATGAATTAACAAAACGCTCCACGGAGCGTAAAGTCGCTGGAGCGATGGAAATATGCAATTTTAAGCACAAGTGATACCACTTAAGAACAGCGTGTTTGCTTTTCCGAAAACATTGAATCTTGAAGTTTGCAGTTTGCCTGGCAGTTAGCGCTAATAGTTAAAACAAGTACAACCATGTAGCAATGTTGTTTTAATAGTCATATAGTATACAGTATCTATCGTATGTGTTAAAATTATAAGCGTTTATCCTGTTGTCATTACACAGATCGGCTGGTGTAATGTTACCAACCATTGCGTCGAAGGCTGGAAGGCAAGAATATTCTTCCCTTCGAAACTAAACACATTATAACGTCTGTGTAATACAATAATGCTTCGTGAGAGGAGATTACCAAGCGACTGTATTATGTATAGCAATAACGCTTCAGTCATATCTACTAATCTACATACCAGTGCGCCTGTTCGCCCCTTGTGAGGTAATCCGGAATCCGGAATCCGACTTTTTGTTGGTTTAGGAATCCGGAATCCAGAGTCTTGGAATCCGGAATCCAGACAGTGGAATCCGGAATCCAAATAACTGAGAAATCCGGAATCCAGAACCCAGGTTGTTCTGGAATCCATTCATGTTTTATTAATTTAGAAAAAACCCCATAAAAACATAAAAAAACATTGCTAACCATCTCCTCTTTTATTTAACTCCAGGGAAATATGTTCAGGCTCTTTCAAGTTTCATGACCAAATGGTCCAAATACATGAAATTTGAGAAACTGTTTGCCCAAGCTCGGCTTCCGATTACTAGCGGGTGTATACACATTCTTATAATACGTACCGTTTGCATCTTGGTGCTCTTTATAGACAATAGCGAGCTTAAGATGCACCAAATCTACGACGCGGTCGTGGACAAAAACTGTAACTATTGCTACAGTTTCACTACACGGATAAAAGACACAAGTCAATTGGTAAACAAAGTTAGAGACACAAGTGAAGCTGCATATAATAAAACTGGATTCCAAACATTAGCAACGGTTTTTATGTCACGTCCGCGTCGTAAGCCTTGGGCAAACTAGGAAACATTGTTGCGGAAACATTGTGATTCGCCATGTTTCCTCAAGTGTTTTTGTGTTTACCTACCCGTGGAAACATCGTTACAGAAACACAATTTGCTTCCCGAGAAGCAGAAATGTTTCCTATCAAATTCGGAAACATTTCATGTTTCCCAAGTGTGATTTTTGTTGCGGAAATATTGTTTCTTAGTGTTTGTCCACCTTGGGAAACATGGCGAAACATTGGCAGAAACAATGTTTCCTAAACAATGTTTCCTAGTTTGCCCAGGGCTGTAGATTTGGTGCATCTTAAGATCGTGCATGCATCTTAAGCTCGTGCATCTTGGTGCATAAATTTTTACCATGAACTACCTTTATCCTAAAAGGTATTAAACTAATATTAGAATTTCTAAATTTTTCTTTATTTTTGAGTTATGACGAATTTTGTCTGGACGTCAGCGACACTGAAATTTGACCCCGAAAACGGCGGTCAAATGTGTGTTATATTGTGCATCATAACTCGGAAAGTTTCGCGTCAAATTAAAAACTTTTTTCAGCGTATTGAGACATATTCTTCTTCTTTTAGAATGTTGAAAGAATTTGAATGTACATCTTATTTTAAGCCTACTAGTCTCCATCCAAGGAAGTCGGTATTTTCGTTCGCCGAACAACTAATGATTAGGTACAAAATTCAAACTAAAAATTCTCAAAAGTGCAACCTACCTGGTGACTAAAACACTTTTAGGGTTAAAGTAGAATATTTAAAGTTACGTTATTCGCAATAAAACTTGTAGGCAAAAGGAATATGAAGGAGTGCAAAATTCATAAATTATGGCTATAAATAGCTCTATTGTTTACCTTTGTGATAACCGGAAACACGTTGAACGTTACTCGCGGAGCTTTTATAAATTTATATCAGCAATTGCCAATTATTATAAATATAAAATAGTGTTTATAAGTTCTTATATTTGAATACAAACACCGCCTTGTAATTTTTTTAAGCTTTCGGAAAGCCTTTACAATTGATCGTTTTAAACTGGATTAAAATTACTAAATAGTTGCACGCCAACATAATGTACAATACAGTATATTATCGTTGTTTAATATGTACTGATGAGTGTGCCGTAAATATAATACGCGCTATATTACGAAAGCAACAATATACTAAACTTTATAGTTAACTTGCTACCTGGATAGTTATTTTTCGCGTGTTAATTCTTCAACAAACAATTTAATCTCGCAAATTTAATCTTTATCAAACGTTCGGGAGTTGTCGAAAAAATTTCGAGGTTTAATAGTAAATTGTGTTACTGTAGTCTGTATGCCAAGGGGATTACGTCTGTAGCCAATTTTAAGTTTCTCTAATTTATAAAATAATAATAAAAAACCACGACAATAATAGCAGAAAATAATAGCAGACGCAATGTATAGAAGCTGTTTTTGTTCTTCAATGCGCCATTGTTAAAAATAATTATTGGAGTGTTTTTTAAACTTACTTCTTAAATAATATCAATGGACAATGACAGTGTTCCTTTGTAATTTCCACACCTGTTTTGTTTAACAGAAAATTAACGCAAAGAAGTGCCGTTTTTAGATATGGAAGCTTACTAGTTTAGTTTTGATTATGGAGAAAAGTTGTTCATTTGTTGGCGTTGGTGGAATTTCTTGTGGTGGAAGTCGTGGATTACAGGAGATTAGTTGCTTATTTGATTGTAAGGAAGATATGAGTGTTCAACTATCAAACTGTCATCTTTCTAAATCGAACTTGAGAGAGAACGAGTTAATTGATATTCGCGTGGGAATGTTCAATCTTACTGAAAACCAGTTTAACATGATGTTTATTTGTCCGTCCCACCGTCATAATTTGGGACGATTTTGGAGGCCGCTAAGACCATGCCAGTATTCCCTCCATTCGGGTCCTGTTCGTAAGTGTACAGGAAGAGATGTTTTCAATGTGTCATTATCAAAAACAGTTTTTAGTACTACACTTTATGGGAAATTAATTCAAATAGGATCTCGTAAGTATTACGCTACTTTTACTTCTTCAAGTGTTGTAATTAGTACTTTAATGACGCAGATGAAACTGGAGATAACTATCGTAAGTTTACGTGTTCTTCATGAAGGAGAATGCGTAAGTTTACGTGTTCTTCATTTTGAGGCGAAAGCACGAAGAGAAATGCTTGTAATTGACAACTTGTGGAAAATGCTTGCTGATCGACGTATGCCATCGGCTGTATACCACGACGCGTATGATTTATCATTTATGTGACATGTACAAACAGAAGAGCCTATCTGTTTTTAAAATAACGATGCTGAAAGAAATTTGTGCGCATTTTGAACTTCAGTTCAAATCAAAGAATAAAAAACAGACTCTCATAGATAAAATATCATCCATGATGGGCAATGCACATGTTTCCAAATAAATAACTAAATTGTGCAGGTGCGGACAAATCTCCCAGACCGCTAACTTGGACATGTCGAGAGATGTCATTGTTCTTGGTCCGCGAGTGTGTGGAGCCTGGATTCCCGGAACAGTATCGTTAACTCAAATCAAGTACTAAAAACGCCGCATGCAAACTACGATGTTATGTATTTTTTATTGCTATAATTTATACTACTATTATGAGACAAATCAAATTTTGCCGAAAAATACCAATTGAAGTTGAAAGTTATTCACAGAATGGCCATTAGCTGCAAACTACTGTAAAATTATTATTATTGCTGTATAGATAAAAGATAAAGGACAGATCTCAGTACATGTCGCAGCTAGTCCATGTCAATGCAACTAAGATCGTTTTATACGATGAATTGAATGGTTTACTTGAAAGGACAAAAAATCTGCCAAATGGACAATGCGGAAAACTTTTAACAGAATATAATAACAAGTTCATGGATTTATTAATTCGATGCGACGTTATGGCAACACACATTTTCGACATTGGCATTGTACCTGTCGGTCATGAGGGATACAACGTCCTAGACGAATTTATTTCTTCTGACCGTTTTAGACCTAAAAGATCCGTCGCATTTCTTCGATCGAATTAAACTTTTCTGAGTTAAATACAATGATTGTGCAATATATTAATCACTATAAAAACTCCGCGAGCAACCTTGAACGTGTTTCCGGTTATCACAAAGGTAAACAATAGAGCTATTTATAGCCATAATTTATGAATTTTGCACTCCTTCATATTCCTTTTGCCGACAAGTTTTATTGCGAATAACATAACTTTAAGTATTCTATTTTAACCCTAAAAGTGTTTTAGACACCAGGTAGGTTGCACTTTTGAGAACTTTTAGTTTGAATTTTGTACCTAATCATTAGTTGTTTGGCGAACGAAAATACCGACTTCCTTGGATGGAGACTAGTAGGCTTAATTCAAATTCTTTCAACATTCTAAAAGAAGAAGAATATGTCTCAATACGCTGAAAAAAGTTTTTAATTTGACGCGAAACTTTCCGAGTTATGATGCACAATTTAACACATATTTGACCGCCATTTTCGGGGTCAAATTTCAGTGTCGCTGACGTCCAGACAAAAATTCATTATAACTTAAAAAAAAAAAAAAATTTAGAAATTCTAATATTAGTTTAATATCTTTTAGGACAAACGTAGTTCATGGTAAAAATATAAAGGAAATCTAATTTTCAACCTGAAACGCTCTGCATGGTTCTTAGTGAGACAGCCACTTAAGCCGGTTACAGACAAGCAAGTTTTCTACGACAAGTTTTCATATGACAAGTTTCATTTGCTCGCCTGTATGGCCATATTTGCCAATTTTTACTATGACAAGTATAGTCCGTGTGTTGTGACCCAATATAGTTCACTTTCATTAAGCATGTCTTAGATCTGAAATATTTTGACGGGAACTACCACTTTCAAGCACGCCGAGTTCAAATCCGAAAGTTCCCACTCCGTAGACCGGCAGTTTTCTCACAAAATGCTATTTTATCTTCGATAATTTCACGACAAATTTTTCATTGTTCAACGACACGGTCGATACACGATTATGTCACTCAAAAGGACAAATTTCTATTAGCCAGTCTTCCTTTTAACAAAAGTCCGGTTTTGCTCGAATCATTTTGAGTTATGCAATCTTATGCATGTTGGACGTAAACAACATATCTTGTCTACAACTTTGAGAAAGTACAGACAACGCTTTCTAAAATCCTCAGTTCTAGAGATATCTCTATAAAATCACAAAGACATTAATTAATGCGAAGTCTTTTGGCTATGTCACTGGCCTGAAAAATAACTCTTTTAACGCGATCAAGGTATTTAAAACAAAAGTATCGCGAAGCCAACGTAACGGCAGAGACAACGCTAAAATGAAATATTGTCGATAGGTTGCTGGTAGAACACTTACGACAGAATCAATCTTAAATAACCTTAAACTAGAAGAATAAATGTTCACATCAAAGACAAAGATCAGTGACAAAGTATAAAATATACTCTGTAAACTTACGACGAAGTGGAGAAATGTGTACATGCATGAGCTGCTTATTTGGTGATTTCAACGTATATGGAAGCCCTCTTTCCAATAATATTCGCTTATCGCACAGTATAACACCAACTGATGTAATAGTTCAAATGCAATGATAAGTTATCTCTTGAATTACATCTCAGAAAATAGGTTGGAAATTTAATTATAAAATAACATGTATATAACGCGTGTTCTGATTGGTCGAAACCCGTGTTTGGATCAGGCCATCCAAACACAGAAGACTATCGTGTTGTTGTTATTTTATAAAACAATTACTTTATGGTTTCCCTGTTAGGATGGCATGATCCAAACACTTGGGAATGTTGCTCGAGTTAAGAAAAGCGCGCAAAAATCACTCGCCTTCGGCTCGTGTTTTCGCGCGCTTTTCTTAACTCTCGCAACATTCCCGCGTGTTTGGATCAGGCCATCCAAACACGGAAACCATAAAGTAATTGTATAATGCTGATCCATTACATATAGATTACCGTTTTACATCGTTGTATAAAACATTTTGATCGCATGTAAGCCCAGAGACATAGCCCAAAGAGTTAACATTAACGTCCTTGTAATTTTATAGAGATAGATCCAGAACTAAGGATGTTAGAAGGAATTATCTGTAGTTTCTCAAAGTTGTAGACAAGATATGTTGTTTACGTCCAACACGCATAAGATTGCATAACTCAAATTATAAAATAACATGTATATAACGCGTATTCTGATTGGTCGAAAGCCGTGTTTGGATCAGGCCATCCAAATACGGAAGACTACCGTGTTGTTGTTATTTTATAAAACAATTACTTTATGGTTTCCGTGTTTGGATGGCCTGATCCAAACACTTGGGAATGTTGCTCGAGTTAAGAAAAGCGGGCAAAATCACTCGCCTTCGGCTCGTGATTTCGCTCGCTTTTCTTAACTCTCGCAACATTCCCGCGTGTTTGGATCAGGCCATCCAAACACGGAAACCATAAAGTAATTGTATAATGATACGCACAAAACCGGTCTTTTGTTAAATGGTTAATAGAAATCGGTCCTTTTGATTGACATAATCGTGTATCGTCATCAATCCGTGTCGTTGAACAATGAAAAAATTTGCTGTGAAATTAGAGATAAAATAGCAGTTTGTGAGAAAACTGCAGCGGGTCTACGGAGCGGGAACTTTTCGGATTTGAACTCGTGTTCGAACGTGTTAGTACCCGTAAAAATAATTCAGATCGAAGGCAGTAAGACATGCTTAATGAAAATCGTTTTCTAGGCACTTTTCGAGGTCACAACACACGGACTACATATAGTACACTTGCTCAAAAGCTAGCATTCTTGTTTGTCTGTACGGGTAAACAAAGAAAATTGGGCAAAGTAATTTGAGCACTTGGATGCGGTTGGTCAGTGATCTATCGTTGTATAATAGTTAATAATAACTATCGAGGCGTTCAGAAAACCAAAAACTTGTCATAGAAAATTTGTTGTACGTATACACATGCAAATAAAACTTGCCACATGAAAACTTGTCATAGAAAACTTGCTCTTCTCTAACCGGCTTTACGCAATGTTTAACTTCGTTTCAGCAACGAAATTTACTTACTTGCAATGATAAGGCCAACTGCCTGGCCAGCATAGTCCACATCTCCATCAGAAAATATTTTTTCTTTGCCAATGAACATATCGACACCAGCAACAAAATTATTCTCTCCAGGAATATCTTTGCCACAAATATACTTGAACACGCCAGGAATTTTCTAAAGTAGGCATACATCGTCGTATAGAGGACATCAGCAACAACTTTTTATCTTACTACATTATTATATCTTCATTTTCTCATTGAATATTGTCACTATATGTTTTTTAGATCGCTAATGCTTCCCACGGGTACACCGTAGCTATGTTACTGCCTACTGCATCGATTCGTCTTAACTAAGGGATTTGTAGATGGAGATTTCGAGCGGAATACGTTTATTAGACCTAATCAGGAGCGGTTGCGCATTAAAAATGCAACTATCGACCTTCTGGCAGGAATATATCGAAACCGCGGTCCAGAGAATCCTGTGCAGGGCTCTAACCAAATAAACCAATTCATGTATAAATGTTAAGCTGATATATATATATATATATATATATATATATATATATATATATATATATATATATATATATATATATATATATATATATATATATATATATATGCGCACTCTTTGAGCCAAAAATGTTTGCTGTGTAAATTTAACAATTATTTGCGCCGAATTGGAGATATAGACAGTACAATGATATTCACTGACAGGTACGGAGTGGGCAAAAAAATCTGAAATTTTCGAAAAGTCCGAGGTGGTTGAGGTGAATATCCTAGCACTATTCACCGACACCGAGGTGAACAATTGTTTTAGCACATACCACAACTAAACAAAAATGACAAAAAAAAACCGAAAATATTTTTGAAACAATTTGTATTTCAGCTCCGCTAATATATAGTGGTAGAACAAAACAGTGCTTATACGCTTTCGGTAAATATAATTTTTCACCATAGGAAATACAACTTTAAAAAATGCCTCTATATACATTGTTTTATTCGCTTGGCGGAAGTGCAGGTTCGTCTAGTACAAAAATTTGCTCGTCTGTAACCGTAACGAAACGGGAAGCCATTTTGGTTTTGTCCACAGGGGCTAGGATATCCAGAGCTGAACAACTATACTAGTACCTCCAGAGTATATGCTAAACTGTAGTATCTATGAAAAGGTATAATGGAATTGCTCCCTATAATTGTCTAATAACTGGCTCTTAAGAAAATAATAAAAAATACATATATTGAGTGTAAAAATTTCTTACCAAGACTTGAGATACGTCCACATTTGCAAGTTTACAGTTTCCCTTAAAAACAAAACACTGTATCAACCTGTTATTCAGGACTAATTTCCATATTAACATTTTCCATTACTTTGTCCTCGAATTCAGTGGTAAAAAAATACACATTTTTTGTCATTTAATTAATTGATAAAACGGCTTCGGCCGCCATTTGGAAAATCGCTTAGATGATTATCGCGTTATAATCAAAACAGCAACCAATCAGCATGGAGAATTTACAATAATCACCTATGTAATTACACTAATATACGTATTACAGTAACACGCGCCCAAAACTAACGAATATATTTTTCCACTTGGTTTTAAATTTTTGATACGTTCCTCAAGCGACTTTATCTGTAAAATTATGCTAAAATAAAGAGATTTTAGATGGTACGCCAGTGAAGAGAAAATTACGTCAGAGGTTCAGTAAGTTTTGCTTATATTGCTATATGGCGTCAATTTTACACCATCAATGATAATTGTCTCAACCGCCAGATACATTTAAAAAGTTCGCTAACTGTGTAAACCACAAAATAAAGCCAAAACAAGGTAATTTTGAGGGGGATGCCGGAATCATTTTAGGTTTAGAACACTTTAAATTTCATCGCAAACACGCGACATTATTATATGGCAAGCATCACTTCCGGTGAAATGGCGGACTGTGATTGGCTGAAAAGCACTTTCAGCGGTCCATTATTTTCCCGTACGTAACCCATGCATTTTAAAACAAAACAGCAAAACTATTTGAAATTTGAAAGTATAAATGCCCATAAATGCCGTATAAGAAACGTTTTATTAACCTCGCTTGCTCGGTCTTTACAGAAGTATCGGGCAAAAAAGACCTCGGTCCGATATTTCTCTGTAAAGACCTTGCGTTCGGTTAATAAAAAGTTATTAAAAAAATTACCGCTTAAAAATTATTGTGCTGACAGACAAACACACACAGTCAGGCACACACACACACATACAAACGCAGATGAAAACTTTCCTCCGTCAATTAAACTAAACTTAAACTAGACACAACAAGCTCATGCATTGGGATGTTGGCGAAGCTTTGCATGTTAAACATAGCATCCTGGCGACTTCTCAACTAGGATTGCAAGTTTGAATTGACCTTATCAAAATGGATTCCATACAGCATTGGATATTCGTACCTGTGTTGTCGTGACAAATGCACCGTAGAGTTCTCCTTCTTGCTTGAGTATATCGTCTGTGTACTGAGCCTCACCAGAAGCCTATAAATATAAATATACAGGTACACATGCATTTATACCTTTGAGAAGAGCAACCACGTACATCTTAAATCTTGGTTTTATCATGCACCAATGTATCGTACATAACAAGATTACATGATCAACTTGTTAATTACTACCAATAACTTATTGGCACGAATATTTGGACTTGCATGGTCTTACTCTATAAGATAATTAACGACCATACTTATGTCGATGGAAGTGCTCTACCAAGAATAGCTGGATCCGGAATAACCAGACGTGAAAGAAACGAAAACTTGTTATGTTTTCTTTGCCAGGTTTGAACTATAGAAGTGGATACAGTACCCACACCGGATCCCAATATTTAAACATTATGAAATAGAATACAACCGTTCGGAAAATACGTCACCTTGGCCGCAGAGTCTCGTTTTCGTGTGTATGTGGTGTTAGTTTGCTCCATGGCTGAGGTGTACTTTCCGGAAGCGTGTATTGAAACAAACTATCTGTTTCATATCTCAGAGGACGGTTCTCACATTTAGGTACGTCAAGGCTAAGTTTACCTGTAATTTTGCTGTTGTTTTCGTCATTGGTTTAGTCAAAGGATATTCACTTGGTGTTGTACCAAAACTCTGTTGACCTGACGATATTGGTCGCACATAGGGAACAGCAGCTGAACGTACTCTCTCACTTGCTTTCTCACCAAGAAGCGTAAGGTAAAACTATTATAAGAAAATAACTATTAGTGACATTTAAATTTTAGGTTTTTCGATGAAGCCGCAAACGGCAAAGGAACCACGTGACTATGTCTAGCGGTTGCGTTGGTCGTATATTTTACCAGGGCGCTTATACAGTGGGCGATGAGACGCACATTATATAGTGGCACTGTACAGGACTCGGGGAGAACCAATGAAGTCAAACGGAACTGCAACGATATTTAGGCGCCATATTTGAAGCCATTCATGATATAGCCGCCATGTAGGTGTGCTGCCGAAAATACAAAACTCAGAATTTTTTCTTCACACAATAAACTGCCTGCAATTGAGCAAGGATCAAGCTAAAAATAGACATGCAAGAATACCTTTACTTCAGTACAAAACAACAAATGGTACCGTCCAAAAGTTTCAAATTTTGGGGGCAGTAGAGAAGTGAATTTTATTTCGGCACGTTCAAACTTGTGTAATATTCGAAATAGAAAACTGTTACAATAAATGTTTTAGCATTTGTGGGATGTACAAAACTTGGAACTGTCAAAAAAATCAGGTTCAAACTTTTGTATTCCAAGCTTTTCCTCGTGAAAACAATAATTTCTCTGGTTATTTTGGTTAAAAGAAAAAACTTCGATGGTGTCAGTTCAGAGTGTAAACGTACGAAGATTTTACAATATGGCTTCAAGTTATCGTTCCAAGTTATCGTTCCAGTAACCTGAGAGTACAAGAGTTACTCAAACACGGAAAGCTAGGGGCTGTTTATACGGAAGCCAGCCAGCCCGGGTACCCGAACTGACTCGCTTCCCCGAGATGAATTTCACCAAGTGTTTACATGAAACTTTTGGGGCGGGCTGGGCTGACTTGTGAAAACAAATACAAATTTTCGCGGAAAGTCAATTTGGATTTTGGGCATGCGCACAAAGACATTATTTTAATTAAAAGCCGAGCCAGTTCGGGTAAATGCGTTTAGCTGAGATCTCGGGTCACACGAAGCGGGACCTCGATTAGGCGGGCCAGCTCGGTTCTCATATAAACGCAAGATGAAATCTAGTAGGAAATATTAACAAAGGCGGGATCTCACCTAAAGCGAGCTACCTCGGTACCCGAGCTATCTCGCCTCATATAAACAGCCCCCTAGACAAATTTTTGCTAATTTCTGATCCAATTTTGATTCAAAGTGATCCAAAATTTAATCGATTTGTCCTTGGATTAGTTCTAGTAGCCCACACACATTTTCGTATTAATGAGTTGGTAATTTTTTTTTGTTATCGCCGTGAGAGACAAACACATATAGTCACAAGGACACAAACATCAAACACAAGCGCATATACAAAGTGAAAACTTGTAACCATCTGGTAGAGGTAATTAGAAAGTTAACTTAAACCAAGTCCAAAAGCATCCAGGAGGAAAAGCTGAATTTACCTTATAAAACAGGCCAATCGCTAAACTCTTGCGATATTCCGCACTTGCAGTGAGTGGCGTTGATTCTGGTACAATTTCTTTCTCCAATACACTCAAACATCCTATAAGTAAAATTTGAAAATGAAATGCAACCTTTAAATTAAATACGGAGTTATATGTACAAACGGTGATACACATAAAGGTCGTACATATGACCGAATCTGATTTGGCACGATAGCCGTGCAGTCCGAGGTTTTCGTCGAGTTGTTTTGTTTTCATTTGCTGAAATTATCATTATGTTTTTTGTGTTTCGCCGAAAATGTGTCAACCTTTTTTAATTTGAAGCATTTAAGGTATTTTCTTGGTGAAATTTGTTCAGCTTTTGTAGCTTTTTTTTCTATTTTTATTTGGTATTCCTGTGGCTTTTTAAAGTTTTTCTCGTGTTGTTTACTAAACTGCACCCTATAATTCTTTTCGCAAGAAACCAGAGACAAACCCAGAGAAACTGAAAAACCAAGACAGTGAATTATGGCATTATAATGCACGAGCGTTAGCCAATCAAATTACGTGTTATATCCCACTTACTGTATATTATAAGCAATAAATTAGCTTCGAATTGTACACGGACTCGTTAAAACTGTGCACCGACTATAAATCGCTTAATTACCTTTTAGTGTCCCAAGTCAAGAATGTTCTTTCCAGAAAGATATTGTTGTGTCCCACTTGCTCGCAACTAAACGAAATAATTAAACATAGCTGGAAATGTCGTTTTCATAATGTGGTTGGTCGCTGGCTCGTTCAGTTTTAATTAATGCTTTAATGAATTACCCCTTAAACAGTATTATTATGTACAGCACATTTTATAGGAAAGTGAAAGCTACATAAATGTGAGGAACTAATTGGGGCAACAAAAACAACAACAACAAAATGAAGCACAAATAATACTAATTAGTAAGTTAGTTCAGCCCCGTAATCCTGGATTATAAATTAACCTGCTGTTTCGTTTTTTTGTATTTCGGCATGCCCGTTTGTTTAGAATATTTAATAAATAATACTTCTATTGATCCCGACAATATTTCTAGACAGACATAGTACTGCAGTGCGGTGCTATGGAGCATACGCAAAACAAGTGCACCACAGGCGCGAAGACATACTACTTTTGAATAAATACCAAGACTTATGATTCCCAACAGACTAACAAACTCACGCATCAAATATAAAACGATGCCTAACTTCGTTTGGGCATGGCAATGCTTCCATGTTTATAAAGAACTGTCGGGAATATTGCTTTGAAGTTTTTCGTTAACTCAGGATTAAAAGGATTAATATAAACGGCTTTTGGACAACCAGCTCCAGGAACAAAGATTCGATTTTACTCACCGGAGAAAGCTTAACGCCACCAAATACTAAACTTGGAGTCCCCTTTACAATAAAATTTGAATTCATCGAGGCTCTGAATCCGGCATTCACGTACGCATGCGCATTCTAAAATAAATATGAAACATTGACAAAACTTCCAGCCAAAGTCCCCATACATGTACAGTTGACATTTTATAATAGACGATATTTCTGCTAAAGAAAACTCAACACAGTCGCAGCTCTCTAGCACGTATAACGGCAAGTCCTCGCACTTTTGATAAATCCTCGTCAGCAAATGCCTTTGAGTTCGGCAGCCAAGTTTTTGTTGTCAATAATGAATATTTTCAAGGGGGTGAATTCCACTCGTAAACCCACGGGCTAGAAACATATTGTTGCCATAGCATTGCAACATGTTGAAGAAACACATTGTTGCGATAGCATTGCAACAGTTATCCCAAAATCATAGCCAAAACTAAGACGTCGGCTCCCGTCTGTATAAAGTCTCCATTCTGTGGTCGTGTCGTATGCAGCCAGTATAATAAGATAATTCTAAAACGTGACTAATAAACAAACTAATAAGGAAAAACAACTCAAAATTATTTTTTTCTTTTAATAAACACCCAGCTGTTCATAATAGCGGCAATGTTTTGAAAAATCAGTTAAATTAGAATCTTCGTCGCCCAAATTGCCCGTTGATAATTTCATTTTCGACCGTATATCGGCGGCAGTTGGCGTTTGCCGTGGAAAATTGTGAAGATTGTACCGAAGGAAAAAAAGTAAAGCGATCGTATCTACACAGAGATCTCCGCATAAACCAAGTTTATGTACTAGACACATTTGAAAACAATGTTTCGGTTGCATTGATCGTTGGAAATGCTTAGCAAAAGTTAATTATGATTGGCCATGATTGATCATGCGGGAAGTGGTCAGCACGACCAATCAATGTAAATATTCAAAAGTTGCTCCAAACAACTGCACACTTGAGCGGACATCTTTTCAGACCCAAGCGAAATTGCTATAATCAAAACTGGGATAATGTTGGACCAACATATTGGTCTTGTTTGAACAGGCCTTAACTCTTTCAAAAATACAAACAAAGAGTGTTGGCGATTAAAAAAGATAAATTTACAGAACATATATATAAGAATTTTCTCAGGATATGAGAAACTTTCCGTAATAGAGAGATAATAGACAGATTTAATTTAGATCGAGGACGCGGACGTCGAAGACGACGTGAAAATGACGTAAAATGGCATGGCATGTCCATATATGGGCACAGCACGCCGTTTTCACGTCGTCTTTGGCGTCCGCGTCCTCGATCTAAATAAGTCTAATCGTATTTTGTAAAAGTAAATATCAATGCTTTTCTTGACAACTACACAATGTATACCTGATGCCTCGGCATAATTTTATACGTCCCCACAAATTCATCAGCAGTAGAAAACGGGATGTCCATTCTAAGAACCACCTGAAGATGCAAAACAAGGATACAGAAGAAACAATGATGATGAAAAAAAGATGATGAAAATGCAGCAGTATGCTTGTTACTTGGTAACATGTGATATACTGGTGCAGTTCATGACTTGAGAACGATTTTATCTCACCTTGCTACTCATGTTAATAGTCAAAAACTCTTCTAAACTATAGGATTGGGTCGAACCATCAACTTCACCTAGATGAAAACACTGCTAAGTTAATATAAGTAATTCAAAGTCCCGACTGCGCATCCAAATAACGCGTTCTGCATGCGTCGGTATTAAATTGCAGTTCAACTATAACATGTATGTTGCCGAGACTGGAAGAATTCGAATACGGATGTATTCAACTGTTCAATCGTCATTTGAATATGCAGAATTTGTATCTCAGGGGAGGTGCATGGCCACCTCCCAAAGCCGGCTATGACAAAAACACTTGAGGTAGTTTTGGAGAACTCAATGTAACTTGGAAGAACTCGTCGTACTGTCCCGTTTCCCAATGAAAATCTGCAGGCGCGTGTTTCTATAACTGTATATAGAAACACAGATAATGTTTTCTGTTTCTTAAATACAAACTACCATTTTCTATCTTACCAATCATAATGGTGGCTCCAACTGCGCACATTATTGTGAACATATCTGACGGGAAATCACGATGTTTGTGAATCAGCATCAAGTTGCCAGCCCAACAGCCAATCTAGATATGATTCAAAACAAAATTTGATTCCGTCGCTCTATTATCAGTAATACATGCAGCTTCATGCAGCTATTTCCACATTGAAGTGTTATACCGCATTGCGAACAAATTATTTTAATGCGAATTTTACATAGTTCCGAAAGGGTCTTTCACCCCCTTTTTTTTAAATTGTCCCACACATTTTTACCAATATCCTCCTTATTCAAATCTTGAAATCCAACCCCCAACCCACTTTTCACGACCACTGTTTCAGAGCTAGAACAAAATTTTGATTTCCACAAGGTTGATTTCCACAAGGGGCGTCACATTTGTCAGACGTGAGCCATGGGTGTGATTATCGTGAACAATGGTTATATGATTATAGTTATCGTTAGCATGCTTGTGATTAACATGAACTATGGTTAGGATTAACGTGAACCATGGTTGTGATTATATATAACGTTAACCACGGTTATCATTAACATGAAAGGTGGTTATGAATAACGTCCTTAAGAGGCAAATTTTTATTGCGATGAAAAGTGTTCAAAACTTTAAAACTTTTTGGCATTCTTCTCAAAATTACATTGCTTCAGCTTTATTTTGTAGTTCACACAGTTAGCAACCTTTTAATTGTTCGACCGTTTGACACACTGCCCTGGGTATGTGTACGACTGTTTGTACACATACTGTAACCGTGCATGGTCCATATGAGAATACACAAAACCTTGGTCCATATAAATACAACGGGGAATACTGTAAGTGGGGAATAAATTCCAATGTTTCAGTTTTCTCATGCGAAATAGTAGCGTCGAAATATAAATGGAATATCCTAAGTCTAAGCTGCCTCGATCCCAAAATATTTTAAGCATGCTGCGTATAAATGCCCACGATATCATCCAAAACTCCCAACATGAATTTACCAGATTAAAAGTGATACCATTCTACCTTAACAATACGTCATCGGTTCGTTCAAGTATACTTACATTTCTAACTGAGACATTAGCAATCTGTGAACAAAAATTATATGTATTAGTTGACAGTATGTATCTAGCTCGTCTGCTGCTTGAAACATAGTCACAGCCCCCACCCCGATCCAATAAATGTAAATAGATATTTAAGCTCTTTTTACATTGTATATCGGATTTTTGCTTCGTTCGTCAAACGTTACGGCCCAAGCGAAAACAGCTTCCGCCCTTCTATGCCTTCGTCTTTTCTTGTATGTATTTACCAAAAACATTGCAGACGTCATTTGATTGTCATTTAAACAACAATCATGGCAATTTTTGGTTCATTCCGTGATTCAAGATGGCACAAAAACGTGCTATTCTAATCTTATTTACAGGTACAGCTTGCTCACTCATCAAAAACTGATTAATAATTCATGAGTAAATTAGTCAACTATATTGCTTTATGTTGCTCGCATGATAATACTGTAATATTTTTAACAGTACTGTAATAATTTCAATCATACAATCAAAACTATTCACAAACGTTATAAAGTGTAAATATTACTGCATGTAAATATAACTGTAGTACGTACGTTAATATGTATAATAAATTGTATTTCACATTGTGTTTGTTAAAAAAATTTGAAATGTTTGTTGAAATTCGTTGTCCAATCAGGGTTGAGTGTTTTTGAGTTGTTCAACGACTTCCGCTTTTTGCACAGCAAACCGGGCACGCGGATATATTTTGGCCGAATTTTGTTATTCCCTAACGGATTTCAGAGCGAATTTAAGCTCTTTGATTAAAGCATCGTTGTTTTGAGAGTTATACGGTATCATTCTTGCAGGAGATATCGATTAGTCGTGAAAGAAATGCATTAAAAGCGAAAAATCGAGGATAGTTTCGTGTGACATATGCCAAGTCTGGGCTATTTTGGTCTCAAAATAGCCCAGACTTGCTCAAAATAGCCCGCACAGGCGGGCGCGGGCAAATCGAGCCTGGGCCTCCTGTGCTCGGGATAGATCCTGAAAGCCAGACGGCGCGCATTAGTTCAGTTAAATAAGTTCTTAGGTAAGGATATCGCTTAAAGCATATAATTGATATTTGATCGAGAGGACAACGAGAAATAATAATAATAATAATAATAATAATAATATTTTTATTGCGCGATTTTACGTATGTATATGATCAAGTGCGCATTACAATTTCAGCCTGAACACTGCCGTGAAGTAGACCCGAGGTAGACAGTGAGCTTACAAATGCCGCTTAAATTAAGCAGCAGCTATTAGTCCACACCTCATTCATGATCTGCCCCCTAAATTGGCTACATATTTCAATAAGACTCCCCTTCCGTCGTGGCTAGGGGCGTAACGTACGTGAAAACTTCAATGATCTGCATATTTTACCAAATGGTCATACAAAACTCAGTATTGCAAAATGGTCGAACAACCAAGACAATTCGAAAAGCTCGCGAATGAACCGGAAATGGCCTAATTGATTCTACTATTAACAGTCAACATCATGTGTGGCTTTGTATGTCTTCGGTATGAATTTATCTTTTTACGCGGCAAAACAGCCTCTCGAACTGCCTCACCACAATTCTCATGAAAAAGTCGATACAGCTTCTAATGGCTTACATTGCTTTATTGCCGTACAAGTTCATCATGAACTCACTAAAGAGTTAATAGTTAATTAACTAAATAGTTAATATAATTTACCTGTGGTGATTCAACATGCTCATCCAGATATCGTTTACGAGATCGTGCCAAAAGAACTAACTGGACCTTAAAATAAATCTTCATTGCAACGCATACACAACTGATTACTAGTGACACAACCAGAACAACGCCGTTGAGCACCTCTCCCCAGTCCACAGCGGTGTCCACAAATTTGAGTGACTCTGGGCAAGTGGGGTTGCACATTGCTCCAAGACAACTGTCAGTGACTCTGATGGGTTGATCACGCTTCTTTATCCATTTTAGGAGAGTGGAGTGTAAGCTAATGGTTTCGTTTCCACGTCTTATTGCTATGTGTAGCCAATTTCCGGGCTTTTTGGATATGCTGAAGAAAGATGTTTCGTTAAGAAATAATTATTAAGTGTGACATAAGGTAATGTCAGTATGTCAGTTAAAGCTACACTTGGGGGAAGGTCACTGAAATAGGACACAATAATCACTGTAATGTATGGTTGAAAATACCTAATACAAGCAATGGTTAGTCGACAATTCCACGTTTGGCGAAGATTTACCTCAATGACGATGATTACAATGATAACATTCCTAACTAATAAGGATGATTCTAAAAGTATTTTTGTTTTGCATAAGCTACTGATTTAATATAAAATCCAAGCATTGATGAAATCAGAATAATATTTGTGATAATATGTTAATCGTGCTTACTCAGAGAAAAGGGAGGCGGACGGAAGAAGGAACAGAAGAAGAGAAGCACGGTAGAAAGAAAGGAAGAAAGTAAGATAGAAAGAAAGAAAGGTAGAAAGGAAAGAAGACAAATAAAGACAGATTAGATGGAAGGAATAGAATGAAGGTATGTATGAAGAGAAAAAAGAAAGGGAGGTAGAAAGGGAGGAAAGATGAAAGTAAAATAGCAAGAAAGGTACGTAGATAGGAAGGAATAGATGGAGCAGAGTTAGGAAAAAAAGAAGGACTGTAAGAAGAAAGGAAAAGAAAGAAAGGTAGTAGGTAGGTAGGTGGGTAGGTAGGTAGGTAGGTAAGTAGGTAGGTAGGTAGGTAAGTAGGTAGGTAGGTAGGTAGGTAGGTAGGTAGGTAGGTAGGTAGGTAGGTAGGTAGGTAGGTAGGTAGGTAGGTAGGTAGGTAGGTA
>CACRXK020001158.1:0-59020 GCA_902702795.2 Paramuricea clavata | reverse complement strand
ACAGGTGTACAATTGACGTATTAAATTTGCAAAACACATAGAAGAATGGGGTTACAGGGCTGATATTTTCTGGGGCGGGGGAAGTTGAAAGTTTGCCTGAATTTTTATGGAGAATTGTAAAGAAATAACCTGATTTTAACATATTTTCTCATAAATCTGCCCGAATTTTCTTGATTTTTCCTAGCGTTTGCCCGAATTTCCATGGTTTTCCAAAATTTTGGGGGGCAGTTGCCCCCCCCCCCGTCTCGTACGCCTATGTCAATAAGGCATTTACAACATGAACATAATACGAAGCCAAAGTGAAAGTGTGAAAGTGAAAGAAACTTTAAAGAAAGCGTGCTAATTCTCGTATTTTACTCGTATGTACTCGTATTTTACTTGTATGTACTCGTATGTACTCGTATTTACTCGTATGTTACTCATGTGTACTCGTATGTTACTCGTGTGTACTTGTATGTTACTCGTATGTACTCGTATGTTACTCGTATGTACTCGTATGTACTTGTGTGTTACTCGTATGTACTCGTGTGGTGTTTTAGTCACGATCCTAATTACATAAAGCATACAGTTATTACTCGCAGCGAGCCGGCGACTTGGTCGGAGCTTAAGGAATACGGAATCGATTTATGCCATAAGTGCATGTCCGAGAAAAATCAATGCATTTTTTTGCCAAGACCATGCACGGGTTCAAGAGCACTCACAGATTACAGATAGGCGTGTTAATGTTTATGGAAGTAATATTCACTAAATCATAAGAAAGAATATATAATATTTTCAAGATCAAGTGGAATTTGTTGAATTTAATAAGCGCTGCTCTAGTACGCGTATAAATACAAACGACAAAGCATTCTTAAAACGTACAGACATAGGCGTACCGGGGGGGGGGGGCAGTCGGGCAATATTCGATTAACAGTCGGGCAATTTTGGTTTGTTATAAAAATAAATCGGACAATTTCTGTCAATTTTTCGAAAATTTAGTCAATTTTGTGGCCAATGTAGTGTTTTTTTGAAAATTTATGTGATGCTCCGAAATTTTTTGACCCCTTAAATGGTACACTGACCGAAATTTTTTTGGGGGTCGCCAAAATAATTTTTCCAGGAAAAATGTTTGGTACTAGCCGGGCACAATCACGAAAAGTCGGGCAATTTTACGAAAAGTCGGGCAATTTTCTTTCCGCCCCCCTAATTTTTTCCTTCCGGTACGCCCATGCGTACAGATGAATTATAGAACACATGTTTTTGCTATCTGATTTCATATTATTAAGTCTAATACTGCTAGGCGCATTTACCACATTGTATACACAGTATTAAACTAGAAACCAAAACTTTATAATAAATTAAAATATAGAACTTACAGTGGTCAAAGTCCATTGAGTGAACAACGCACGAAGTGCAGTCACGTTATTTTATACACTAAATTGTGGCCTTTATACAGGGCTTGAAACTTTACTAAACCTTACGCTGAGTGCCTGAGTCAAAATAATTTACAAGTCGAAGCAAGCAAAACAATTAACAATTATTCGCCAAAGGCGAGGCCATTATCGGGGAATATTCGCCGAGACGAAGTCGAGGTGAATATTTCCCGATAATCACCGAGCCTGAGGCGAATAATTGTTTTAGTATTTTTGCACAAGTTTTTTTGTGTTTTCCTGTCTGAATTCATTTTAATTTCGCTTATTTCTTTATCACTAACTTCAACAAAATGGCTAGCCGCCATTTTGAAAATTTCGAATATAAGGTGAATATAATCGTCAAATTTGACCAATCACCTTGTAGGATTTGTTATGTTCACTTGTGCAAAAATACTAATAAGGGGCCAACCATTTAACTTTTGGGGGGGTGATTTTGAAAAAAAAATTCCTGCAAGGCTATTCTGGACAAAAAAAAATACCTGCACTAACAAACTGGGGAAAAAATATCCTGCCCCAGTATTTGGTGGGAAAAAAAATGTTGCAAAACAGCATGGTTGCAGGGATCGATTTGACCAGTCCCAGAAGATCAGCTGGTTTGATTTTCAGGGACTGGTGTAAGGTTAATTTCTTTTTGGAAAACTCCTCAAAATGCTGAAAATAGCTTATCTGAGCTTCAAAAAATCCAAAATTTTTGGGGGGGGCATGCCCCCAGACCCCTCTAGAGGCTCGCACCTTCGGTGGTCGACTCAGTTGTTGCTGCCCTATGACGTATACTTATTAGTTAAACCATGCATATATATGCTGTAGGTAGCTGCAGTGATACAGACAGGGCTGTAGCAAGGTTGGTATTGGGGGTGGTTTCTGCCCCCAATAAACAAAAGCTCCCTACCGCACTGCTTCTGTAATATGTCTGTGCGTAAATTATGCATATTTTTGATAATTGTAAATTGCGTCTTCATTTTCCGAATAGCAAACACCTTCATGGCTAATAGTATGCCATGATATATTCGGAAATTATTTTCGTCATTCGGAAATTTTTGGCCTACACCCCCTCCCCCCCCCCCAACTATACATGCTAGCTACGGCCCTGGATACAGACTTGCCGACTGGAACTTCTCCAGGTCCCCCGCTAATTATGTCCTCTCCAGTTGCACATCCTTAAAATAGGCACTGAACCAAATGTTATCGGCTCATAGCAAAATGTATTATTAAGAGCAATGCATGAAGCTAAAAAACTCAACGTTAACTATAATCTAAATAGTATAAGCTATTGAAAAAAAAATGCTGCGAAAGAAAGTGTGGCAAAAAAAAAATCGTACATGGTGATGGTGATAAAAAAATATCTTGCACATAACAATCCCAGAAAAAAAATTCCCTGTCAGCAGTAAATCACCCCCCCCCCTCAAAAGTTAAATGGTCGGCCCCTAAACGATATCCTTCAAATACACCTCAAATATTGTATGTCGTACGTTATTTTGCGTTCTGCGTATAGCAAGCGCACACGACCACAATACAATGCGCTAAATAAAATTTACTTCAAAACCCCCTCTCTGCACATATTAGAATGCTGCTTCGCTCGCTCGCTTCAAGCTCGTTCGCTACGCAGCAATAAAAAAAGAATCCTTGATTATATAGCTTCAAGTTGAGACGGCCGTCGGAAAATTGTCAATGTTGTCGGAATCTTTGTGGTGAAGCATCGGAAAAAGTGATACGGCAATCGGGAAAAGTGCTACGTAAGCGATTGTGATGTCCGAAATTTTTTTACCAAAAAAGGTGTCGACGGGGGGGGTTGTCGGAGAGATTTAAAATGTTGTGGTCCGCAAATTTTTTTCGGCCCCACCTGGGTTTTTGCTGGCCCACCCTGACCAAAAATCCTGGCTACGCCTCTGGCACTGGTTAGGAATCTAGGAATCTGGGTTAGGAACATGGCGACAGCATTGAAACGGCACAGAATAGAGACTATACAGAAGTCTGACCGCTTGGTTTTTCCTATGGGTTTGGCCGGCGTAACCGTAATTCGTCATCAAAATGCTGACGTCATGGTCCTAGCCAGTGCATTGAATTATAAGTAAACTGGAAGGCTAACTATGATGAAGGCCTATGATTTGCTAAAGCCAAAATAGTTTTTCTTATGCCAGAACAGAAATACTTGATCCCAAACGTTGGGCTATATATCAAACTGAAGGTATTGAAAATTGCTATTCGGTGTGGAAATTTCAAGGTGACTTCAGCGAAAAGAAAAATCTGTTAAAAATACAAAAACAATTGCAATTCGGCCAAAAAATGGCAAATTATCGACAATTATTTTTGTCGAGATTTTTGTAGTTTTTTAATAAATATTTCCCTTTTAGCTAAAGTCTTGAAATTTCTACACCAAATAGAGTTTTTCAATAGCTTCTGATCAGTTTCATATACAGCACAACGTTCAGTGTTGATGATTTCTGCTCATAACTCAGAGAAACTAAAATGCACTGACTTCAATCCTCCCCGAGTTAGCCTTCCAGTTTACTTACCGTATTTACTCGTTTGAGCGCCGCGGCGCTCTTTAAATTTTTAGAGCTTCAGATGCGGCGCTCATTCGGGGGCGGCGCTCAATCGGGGGCGGCGCTCTTTAAAAAATATTTTATTTGTGAATTATAACAAGAACTTTTAACAATAAAATAAACAAGTTTTAAATGTCTTGGTCACTAAATGTCCCCATTTTGATGGCGGAAAGCTTTTACACTGTTTACAAGTTTACAAAATATCAATGTCACTGTCCTCTTCATGATCCGAGTCCAACTGCTGCATCGTAACCATTGTTGGATATGCCTGCCTCCTCGACTTCAGAAGACGTAAATTCGTCGCATTGAAAGGGATCCGATTAAGCGCCGCATTTGAAAATAATTAGTGCGGCGCTCATTCGGGGGCGGCGCTCTTTAAGAAAATTTGATCTCAAATGCGGCGCTCATTCGGGGCGGCGCTCAATCGGGGGCGGCGCTCAATCGAGTAAATACGGTATAGTTCAATGAGCCAGTCAGTGCGCGTATGAAAGGCATTCACCCTCCTGGTAATATTCAAAATGGCGGATGTCTAGGGGGAATAGCGAGCTTAAGCAAGCGACGTTTTTGACAACACGAACTTTGACCGGAAGCAAATTTGACGTTATCAACCAATCAACATTCTTGACCCAGTCTTTTAACGTTACTCATGTTTTAACGTTACAGATTTAGATCGAGGACGCGGACGTCAAAGACGACGTGAAAATGGCGTAAAAATGGCGTGGCATATCCATACATGGGCACAACATGCACGCCATTTTCACGTCGTCTTTGACGTCCGCGTCCTCGATCTAAATCTGCCTATTGCCTCTCGTAAGCGCACTGGCATGACCATAGCGTCAGTATTTTAATGACGAATCATGGCGTGGCAGCATTAAGGGCTGATTTCCACTGTTGCGTTTTTCATACGTACGTATACGCACGTAAAACTTTAAATCCGTTTAAATGTTACTTGAAATTTCTGAGACCTCGGGAAAAATGAAATAACCAAATAAATAAAGCAACAGAATTTAGTGTTCCGCAAGTTTTAGTATGCATTTGTTAACTTATTTGTAAAATATTTAAAAAATAGAAGGATTCAAAGTTTTACGTGCGTGTACGTGCGTACGAAAAACACAACTGTGGAAATCAGCCTTAAGGTCCAGACACACCGGACGCGATTCGACAACGCGACGTTTCGATTTTCACTGACCGATAACTTTGATCCTGGTTTAAACTTTCCAAATATTTAGAAGCGAAGCATATTTTAAGGGGGGGCAAGGGGGGATCCAGGGCCGTCCCGAGGGACTCGCTTCAGGGGGGGTGTTTTGTTAAATCTACCTGAAAGTATCAAAATTTCCAAATTTACCTGAAAAAATGTTTTTTTACCTGAAAATTTTTTTTTGTGATGATGACTTCCCCCTATAATTTTCTAAAATTTTTGTAAATTTACCTCATTCTTTTCCAAATTCACAATTATTTTTGTAAATTCACTTTCTCTGGGCCAGGAATTACCTGAATTTATTTTCATTTACCTGAATTTCTTCTGCAAATCTACCTGGATTTACCAGTCGGTACGGCACTGATAACCACATTATATGTTGGTCATAATCTCATAGATTAGATTTCACGGTGTTTAAATAAAGCTTTGATTGATTGATTGATTGATTGATTGATCGCTACCCTCCCTACCATCGCTACCCTCCCTACCTTTGCTACCCTCGCCACTCTCGCTACCTTCGCTACCTTCGCTACCCTCGTTACCTTCGCTACCTTCGCTACCCTCGCTACCCTTGCCACCCTCGCTACCCTCGCTACCTTCGCTACCCTTGTTACCTTCGCTACCCTCGCTACCCTCGCTACCTTCGCTACCCTTGTTACCTTCGCTACCCTCGCTACCTTCGCTACTACCTTCGCTACATTCAATGCTATACTCTTCACTACTATATAACTGCTTGATTATCTTCCCTTAAGATAATAATAATTATAATAATTTAATAATTTATAAAGCGCTTTTTACATATAATGATCAAAAGCGCTGTATTACAATATAACTAATGTTAAAAGCGTAATAAAATGTTGAAATGTTAACTTTAATATAAACTAAATACTAAAAGCTAGTTTAGAAAGATGAGTCTTAAGACAAGTTTTAAAAACGCTTATTGACGAAATGTCACGAATTTCTTTCGGAAGTTCATTCCAAAGTTTCGGAGCTGCCACAGTGAAAGATCGGTCGCCAAATGACCGTAAAAATTTACCCTTAGGGAACTCTAGCATTATGCTATCATTAGAGCGTAAAAGGTCGTTTCCTTCCACTTTGACAACAAGTAGATCTGCCATGTACTTTGGAGCCATTCCATGTAAAGCTTTAAAAGTAAGCAATAGCAGTTTAAAATGGATCCTGAACTTCACAGGTAACCAGTGTAGTTCACGTAATATAGGTGTAATGTGATCGTATTTTCGTGTTGAAGTCATTAATCTTGCAGCGGCGTTCTGAACCCTCTGCAACTTAATCAATTCAGTATTAGGTAAACCATACAGGAGACCATTGCAATAATCTAGTCGACTTGTAACAAAGGCATGTATTACAGTCAACAGATTTTCCCGAGATAAAAACTTGCTGATGCGTTTGATGTTGTGAAGCCAATAGAATGCGGCACCACATGTCTTTGTTATATGACATGACATTGATAAATTTGAATCAAGCCAAACTCCTAGATCAAGAGCTATTGGTACAGGAATGACATCGGCATTCCCGACACGTACATGGCATGGGTTAAGTTTCTCCAGTTGTTGCTTAGATCCAATTATTAGCAGTTCAGTTTTACCGTCATTTAGTTTCAATTTATCTTGAATCATCCATTTCCGAAGATCGTTGACACAGCTTTCCATTACCGAGATCGCTTCACATTGATCGCATGGGTAGTCAGGTTTGAATGACACATACAACTGAGTGTCATCAGCAAAACCATGTGAATCTGGCGAGTGATTGTTAATAATATCGAACAGTTTGGAGGCATATAATATAAAAAGAAGAGGCCCCAAACACGAACCCTGCGGGACACCAAAGTTCAAATCAGATGAATCAGATAGGGTACCATTTAGCATAACACGTTGACTTCGACCAGACAAGTAGGAAGAAAACCAACTGAGAACTTTTCCACGTATTCCAAATTTTGACCTTAACCGTTCCAGCAAAATTCCATGATCAATTGTGTCAAAAGCGGAACTTAGGTCCAGAAGAACCAAGAGAGTGACACGTTGACTGTTCATGCTTAACAAAATATCATTGAGTACTTTGAGTAACGCAGTCTCTGTGGAATGATACCGCCGGTAAGCAGATTGCAAAACTGGATAAAAGCCACATCGAAGAATATGATCGTGCGTTTGATTATATACTGCTCGTTCAATAAGCTTTGAAATATATGCTAAATTACTGATGGGACGAAGATTTTCAAATGCAGACTCCAACCCAGACTTTTTTAATCTGGGAAGAATGATAGCTTCCTTCCAGTCTCTAGGAAAGTACCCAGTTTCAAGTGAAATATTGATTATTTTTGTAATCACAGGAAGTAACATATCCAGACATTTCACCAAGAAATCTGTTGGTACTGGATCAAGGTAACAGGATTTTTTGTGTGAGTCCACAACAAGCTTTCTAACATCATCCTCAGACAAGGGCTCGAACGCATCAAAATGCGATACATCACCCGGATACTCCTCGTTGTCATCACTTGGAGGATCTACGTGACCATCATTATGTGAAGAAATCTCGTTGTTTATCTCAGAGTGGATATTAGAGATTTTCTGAACAAAATATTTGCCAAGTTCGTTAACGAGAGCTGTTTCATTACGTCCGGTGTCCCAGTTGATTTGGACCCCCGTAGATTTGGACCCCGGTCCATATCCACTAGTAGATATGGACCCCCCGGTCCAAATCTCCTAGCAGATATGGACCCCCGGGGGTCCAAATCTACTAGTAAATACGGACCCCCGTTGGCGGATTTGGACCCCCCTTCAAAAGTTAAATATATGTAATGTGAACACAATAATATAAACCAAATTAATAATAGCGATCAATCTGAAGTATTTTATCATAGGAAAATAGAATACAGTGTGACTAAAATCTATGTATAGTATTTGCCAATAACGAATCACTGTTTAACAAAAGCGATAGAAATGGCATTTGGATCGACACGAAACACGATTTTCATGAATGTTTTTGAACAATCAAAGTGGTGGTGACTCATCTAAATGGAAGCCTGTGACCATCCACCAATGATTTTTAACAAAAACCATAGAAATAGCATATTAGAGCAACGCCATTCCATGAATATTTTTAAACAATAAGTGATGTTTGTGAGTCTTTGCTAATGGGCTTTTTAACAAAAGCCATAGAAATAGCATATTAGAGCAACGCGATTCCATGAATATTTTTAAACAATAAGTGATGACTTATCAGTTGCCTTGCAGCTATATAAATGTTTTAGTGTCATTCGCGATTTCAATGCGAATAGAACTATAATCTCTGTTTAACGCAAAATGGCTGATTTGACTGCGTACGAAGAAGTATTTCATTATCTTCGCGACAACGAGTACCCCAATTCTTACAACAAAGACCAGAAGAGGAACACCGTTATTGGGGTTGTTTTTAGTATATAAAAGTGTTTAAAAAACGGGGGTCCATATCCGCTAAAGGGGGTCCATATCTACTAGGAGATTTGGACCGGGGGGTCCATATCTACTAGGAGATTTGGACCGGGGGGTCCAAATCTACTGGGGGGTCCAAATCCGCTGTGACACCGGGGAAACTTATTGCATTTTTTTCAACTAGCATTCCTTTGATAGCTTTGAATCACTCTCCTCCGCAGAGTCTGAATTATATAGGATTTGTAGGGATAGTAAAGGATACCTTGCATAATTTGTGCTCCCCCCCTTAATATTACGCAATTTTACTAAAAATTCGTAAGGCTCTGCGGAGGAGAGTGGCTTTGAATAGAGTCCCTTGGTTATTGATGTTTTCTTTGACAAAGTCAGAGAAAAAGGAGCATTTTGCTTTCCTCATTAATTGAGTACAATGGTTTTTCAATGATTTAAATTTATTAAAATCTGCCGTCTTTTTTGTAGTCCGCCATTTCCGCTCAGCTTTCCTTCTTCATACCATGGTACCATAGCGCTAGAGGTAACAATTCTCCTCTTCAGCGGAGCGTGGCGATCCAGAACAGAAGATAACGTATTATTTTATTTATTATTTATTTTATTTTATTAGTTTTATTTACCCACAAATAATATTTACAAGTTGAATATTTAAGAATATATAAACGGGCTAGAGACCTCTGGAAATCCTGCTGGACTTTTAAGACGAGGCCCCTATAGTTTTAGTGTTCAGTAATATAAAAATAGATTATGGAGGCCAAAAAATACCACCAGATGATACACGCCCTGAGCTAGCTGAAAATTGTTGTACTTTACTACCTGCCTCCTACCCTACCGATCTACAGGGCTTTTTAATAAATATGACGAACTATTTAATTAAAAGTATTTTCAAGGATAAACCATCGACAGTTTTAAAGTGAGCATTCAGTCTCTGTTCGGCAGTGTCCACATGTTTACATTGTGATTTGTGACAAAAAGTTAATTACATTTCACAATTTTATCAACCTTCACTATGTCTATGAAATGAGACGCGTACTATTAGTAAATCTGCACAAAGTTTATCAACGTTTTCAAACAACAAATCTAATGGCATATTTTCGGAACAGATAGTGAAAATGTACAAACGTTGACGACTGACCAGTTTGATTTGAAAATATGTTTCAAGAGAATACCCAACTTCAAAGTTTAAAGTATACATTTTATTTGTTTCTTGACTTGACTGTTGATAAAATGCTACAGTGTTTTTGTAATTTAAAAGCAAACGAAGGTATAAAATAGAAGTTAGCGGGCGCTTCGAGTATATATCGTAAAATCCCACTGCTGGTATTTGAAATTTAACGTTTTCTGTGGAAGCATGTAATTTGATACTTTGCCACTCCCCCTTGGGCAATCAATTTTTGTAGAGTCACGTGACCAGCCAATACCCATAGAGATTATAAATAACACTAGAGGAGGCATTGTAATCTTAATTCAGTAAAAAAAAGGGAACGCGACTATTGGGGGGCAAATTCAAGTCCCGGATGTGTATTCGTGTTCCTATTGGTGACGAGTTTCAAATCAGCCAATGAGAGCACGATTTTATATCCGGGACTTGAATTTGCCCCCCATTAGCTGCGTTCCCAATTTTTAAACTCGATGCCTCCTCTAGTGTTATTTATAATCTCTATGCCAATACCAGGGTCTTTCCCAAAAAGACCCTGGGTACGAGGATGTCCTCTGCGTACAATCGCAATCTCGTTCCCCGAGCCTGCGATCCTCGGGAAGGAACGCGAGGCTCTGGGATAATCCGTTTCAGGGAGGAATCTGATTGGCCATTGAAATGGAATGCGTAGTTTAATCTTAGCCAGAATTCCTGGCTTCCGGTGTCACAGTTATATGAGTATCCCCGTGTTTTGTGTATCCCCACACTAATATCCCTAGGGATAAAAGTACCCCCGGTAGGGATACCTACATCACTAGGAGCGAAAGGATGCAATATTCAAAATATGAGCAGGAGGAAAGTCATTTATCTGTGCCTTTATTTTCCGGTATTAAGTATTTACGTTTTTACAGTTATTAAATGCTGCAGTAAATGTGTATAATGTGATTGTGCTTATGTTGTAAGATAGCATGTTCGCGTCGCATAAATTGGTGTAGAACATAGTGTAGAATTACTCTTAACATTAACTCATATGGCTCCGTATTACTTGATTTCCGACGTATATGACAGGAAGTTTAAATATTACAGAACTCCGCGAGTATTTGCAGTAGAAATACGAAAGTACCACCAAAAAAATCCGCTTGAAAAGTTCTATGAAATCGAACAATGTAAAATAGCCATAAATTATAAACTATGCATACTTGAACAATGTAAACTAACCATACCATACTATATACAATAAACTCGAAGAATGTAAACAATGCATCACTAAGCCATACCTTTCGCCGAATATAACTTCGGCCCCTTTCAACATATCTTTTTGGTATTAGTCTTGTTCAAAACACAATCCAACACACTATTTAGAGTGTTATTTTCAAGCTTGTATGTGCAGTTCTGCATGTTTTATTTCCCGCGAAATGTTAGGGATACTTGTATCCCTAGTGATGTGGGAATGTAGGGTGGTTCTTTAGGGATACGCAAAACACGACCGCCATATTGCTGGGGATACATATATCCCTAGTGAGGTGAGCATGGGGATACACATATCCCTAGTGATATTAGTAGGGGATACACAAAACACGGGGATACTCATATCACTGTGACACCGGCAACGGATTATCCCAGAGCCTCGCGTTCCTTCCCGACGATCGCAGGCTCAGGGAACGAGATTGCGTACAATCGGTACAATGGTTGTTTGTCTTTTAATATAGTATTAATACAAACGCAATATGATTTACATGAAATATTCACTTTTCCTTAAAGTATTGGTCTTTTGGATGGCTGATCAGAATGAATGGTAAGAAATTATAATATTTTTTGTAGTGGATTGAGTGGAATTCTTTATAAATGTATAAATTGGGAGATTAATATTTGCTACATTATATATATTGCGTAGTTGCATATATTGTCGACTCCCGTATAAACGGTATTTGAAGAATACTGCAATGAAACAAATCCGTTTCATGATTAATAAATATTGTAGATATGTAGCGATTAACGACTATCTGTAACACGCTGGTTTAATCTGTAACTTGCCTGTTTATATGCGAAGGATTTAAAAACTATGTAATAAATATTTAATCCATGCATAACAGGAAATCGCCGTTTAGCATGTTGGAAATCTTGAAACGATTTACTTGAAATTGATTTTAAACATTAGAGCTATTTCCTGAACACTGTACTGTACTATTTGCAATAAAATCATCTGTAAACGTACAGGTATTCGCGGAGTATAAAACGGTAACAATAAAATTATGCTTCATTCAAGAGCTTCAGAGAAATTGGTTTTCGTCATAATTGTATTAAATACCGACAGATTCTGAGATTGTCTCTTTAACTCTTATTTATCATAAGTAGTTAATATATTGTTTTATTCCAAGCTTTTTTCTGATTGTATTTTCCATTTTACTATTTTTATTAGTTAATATAAAAGAAAATAGTGGACAATTATATGTTGGTGATCACAATGTCTTTAATAACATTACATGCCATTGTGGTGAAAGTAAGTGTTTAATTAATATAATGTCTACAAAACTGTCTACAGGAGTGCAAGCCTGCAAGGTTATAGAAAAATTACATTTTAGCCGCGTTCACACCAGCGGCCCAGGCCTGGCCTGGACCTGGCCTTGACCTGGCCTGGGCCAATTGTGACGCATTCACACTGGCTTGACGCCCAACTCCAGGCCAAAGCAATCAGGCGTCAATATAAACGTCCCTGTGTTCCACTAAAGTATTTAATTTTGCGTTTTGAATGTTTTTCCCTCCAATTGTATGACAATCATCTGACCAGTTTTTTTCGTGGGCAGATATTGCGATGGTAACGGGGCCTCGCCCAGGCCAGGCTCAGGAAAAACCCGTTCACACCAGTGATGATCGAGGCCCAGGCCAGGCCAAGGCCAGGTCCAGGCCACCTACATTTGCTGGCCTGGATTTCTTGACTTAGGCCAGGCCTAGGCCAGGCTCAGGCCAGGTAAAACCCGTTCACACCTAGACCCAGGCCAGGTCCAGGCCAGGCCTGGGCCGCTAGTGTGAACGCGGCTTTTGATACTGGTACCTCTCATTAAACTATTATTTCAGGACTTCACTTTGTTGGCAGCTCAGTCTCCCAGTGTCAATGACTATATATAGGCATGCATATTCATCAGAGGAAGAATGAGGGTCTTCCCGAAATGCAACACACGCTTCAATGTGGCTCATTATTATTCAAAATATTTATTTAATAATAATGAGCTGCATTGAGGCGCGCATTGCATTTTGGGAAAACCCTCATTCCTCCTCCGCATATTCATATATACAGGAGGGTCTAGATGGGGGGGGTGGGGGGGGTGTCAGTAAACGTTAAAATCAGTAAACGTTAAAACTTTTGGTATTTTAACAGTACAAATTTTGCTCTTATAATGGTGAATCTTTGAATCTGCTGAAAAGTTGTTCTTTCCTCACGCTTCACAGTAAAATTTTTAGTGTTTTCACGACTAACAGTAATCGAAATTGAACAATCACAACTCACAATATACCCCATCAACACCCTCAATCATACAGGACTTGAGGTGCTAATTTCATTGGTTTACTGTTTATCTTAGTAAATAGGTCTCAAAGCGTTGTGATTAATGGCGTAACTTCTTAGTACCTACCTGTTACTTCTGGGCATTGTTGGACCTCTGCTATTTGTCATTTTGTCAGTGACCTACCTGATTAATTTTATTCCGATCTGCAGACTGCTGTAATTCATCCATGAGTGACTGCGAGAGCCTGTGGCGAGAAAATTAGTTACGTTTAAATTATTGGTGTCAGAATTCAAACATGAAATTTTAGGCTTGTATAATAATTGTAAAGTTCTAACAGTTAACCAAAGAAATCACCTGTAGTTACTAATTATTATTTGGGCGATGCAACTCTACAACAAGTTCAAGAAGAAAAAGACCTCCGTATAATGACAAATACAAAGTAACCAAGTTAACTAATTATCATGGGATATCCGTATATTCTCAATCATGAGCAAAGCTAATAAAATACTTGGTCTTTTGAAAAGGACATGTCCCCTTATTGAAAACAGCAAAGTAAGGCAACCCCTATATATATAAGTCTATGCTATGCAACAAAGTGCTATGCAACAAAGGTATGGTCTTTAGCAACTGCTAAGTTACAGATGATATTGACCCTGCCTCGTCCCCAGGCGCTATAAAACGATTTCACATACAAGTCACTATATAAGGTTTATATGAAGTAGTGCGTCACATTATAGGTGCACAAAGGGGAATGGGATATGAGCGTAAACCCCTGCGCTTGTTCGTCGCGATGCACTACTTCATGTAAACCTTTCATATAGTGACTCGCATGAAATTTTTTTATTAGCGACTGGGGACGAGGCAGGTGGTCTACTATAAAAACATTGCTGGCCTTGCTCCACCTAAAAATGTTTCTACCCTTGGGTATGACGAGCAGCCTTATACTGGCTCTGCTCTAGCCAATCTGTTCAACGACAAGTTTGTTGATGTAGAGAATCCCTTTCCAGTTTCCTCCACTTGCCTGGACACCCCTCAGTAGTATAGGAACTGAGGTTTCTAGACCATTGGCAATTTTTCTAGACCACTAGTTTTTTATCTTTATTTAAAAGAATTTATTTTTATTATATTAGAATTAATGGTTGGTACATTTATTAGAATGTGAAACTGCTATTCTTGTTTTTCATTTAACTTATCTCAAAGCTGAGACTCTAATACGATTATCCTACACTTTCCCGATATCGTCCAACCTTCCTATTCCAAAGCCTTTTTAACATCTTTTATTTCCTCCTTGAGGGTACACAAGGCAGGGGGCCCTTGCAGTCCGGATACACTGTTGGCGTCATCCTTTTTACCCTGTGTGGTCACCTCAACCTTAATATTATTTGATACAGAGAAATTTATATCACCAGCCCTCCTATCCTTACTAGAACTCTTACGGCAGCCACAAATTTTACCCAAGCAGGAGAAACATGACCTCCATTTTGACATTTTACCCTATGATACAACACATGTTAACTTCCGGACCCTGAATATCGAAGTGACCAGCAGAATGACATATCCATACTCATACCAATGGGCATTGAGTGTTCTGGTTTGACTATGACACACCAGGCTAGCGTGTTATCTACCAGCTCAGCTTCGTTTCCTAAATAGAACATACTATTACCCTTGAAAACATAGCAAGCTGTACTTCCACCAGTAGTTGTGAAAGTTCCATTGAACCAAGTGTAGGACAACCTTCTTAGGTCAATTGTAGCAAAAACAATTTCCTTCCTAACCTGGGTAAATTTTCCATTAGATTGCTTTTCCCAAACGGTAGCCCACAGGATGAGCCCTATAGGTATATTCAGAACGGTTGAAAAAATTGGGGAGTCTGTTTTAATAGTTATTGACTCAAGGTTGAGGTCTGTCATATTATTAATAGGATCTGTTCTCCATGAAGGTGGAATCTGATCTTGACAGTAAGCGTAGTACCTTGTTGCAGCAACTGCAACACCGCGATAACCCCAAACCCATTCTGCATGTATATGTCGCCGTGTTCTTACATATCTTAAGTCAGCCGTTGCTTGAGTAAGACCAGTTGAAGGTTTTAGGAAATTCTTTTCTACCCATTGTTTGTTAACAGCATCCTTATCATTTACAGGATCCTTTAGATCGAGAATACCACTAGAATCTCCCATATCCAGATCACCTTTTACCAGTCCACCTCTACTACTCATGAACTCATCAGTTGCCCACCTCTTATTAACAGCGGAACCGTCGGTTGTAGGATTTCCAACCCTAATTAACTCATAATCGTTAACATCAAGATTACCTGACAAAACACCACCACCACGCTTCAGAAATTGCTTACACCATAAGCCCATAGCTTTATAGGAAACTGCAGCTGAATCCCCAGCTGACCCACTACTAAGGCCTGTTATACTATTACCTCCCATGTCAATATTACCTGTCATAGTGAAGCCGCTACTACTAACTGAACTCCCACTGACATGATCGGTGACCCATTTCTTGGAAACAGCAGAATTATCAGTTGTAGGAGCACCTAATTTTATTATTTCATTGTTTCCCATATCAAGGTTGTCAGATAGAGTAAGACCACTATAAGTCTCACGCTTACTTCTACCTCCACTAATCTTATCTTCTACCCACTTTTTGTTAACAGCAGATGTATCGGCACTAGGAGCCCCAATATTTTTAATTTCATTTCCACCCATCTTGAGAACACCGGTCATTTCATTTGAACCGTCCAGTTTTAGGGAAAAGCGTGAAATTTGGTTAACCACAGTTTGAATATTGGGAACAGCTATTTTTGCACCAAGGTTGTTGATCGTATAGATTGAATTACCATTTGCAACGGTTAGATCACCATTTAAAGTGAATCCTGATGTAACCCACCCTTTGCTAACAGCAGATGTACTTGAACTAGGGTCACCTATATTTTCAATTTTATTTCCACCCATCTTAAGAGCACCTGTCATTGTAAAACCTGAAGATTTAGCATATATTGAATCAAGCGCAGATATCTTATTTTCTACCCACTTTTTTGAAACAGCTTCATTATCAATCCTAGGGTCAGGTAGTCCGAAAAGTCTGTATCCAGCCATTGATATATCAGCCAACATACGACCTCCAAGATTAACAAAATTATTATCAGTGGCCCACTTTTTTGTAACAGCAGACTGGTCAGTAGTTGGATCCTTAAGATTTACTATTTCATGTCCACCCATCCTAAGATCACCTGTCATTGCATTCAAACCGTTACGATGAACGTAATAGGCCAGACTTTTATCCAGAAGAGCTTTCCTTATAAGACCACTTGAAGTGGAGGCATCCTTACTTGTATGCGGAACTTCATCAAAAAGAACATCACCGCGGATAAACTGATTGTTACCACCAGATAGCTTAAGGAAGTTGCTGGTGTTTGAATTAAACCATCCCTTGCTAACAGCAGACTTGTTGTCTGTAGGATCAGCTAAGTTCTTAATCTCATGGTTCTTCATATTAATGTCCCCAGCAATATCAAGTCCAGTTACAGGCTTATTTAACATGCTAATTACCCAGTCCTTATGAACTGCAGACTTGCCAGTTGTAGGATCACCTAGTGTTACTATTTCGTGCCATGCTAATATTACCTGACATAGAGCTCGAACCGTCCAGTGGTAGGAACTTACTATTTGACCACTGATATAAATAGAAACGCGACACTGCACTATCACTTCTACTTGCAGTTGTGGTAAGCCCCTGTACTTCAAATCCACCAGCATTCAGTACACCTTTCATCTTATTGAAGCCATTTGTGGCAAGATAGTTGTTCCATGCATACGTGTGCACATACTGCACATTAGCCGCCTCACTGAAGTCACCCCCATTGGACTTAAGATTAGTTATCTTATTATTTCCCATGTTGATATTCCCAGTCATTGTAAACCCTACTGGTTTAATTGTAACAGAAGCCTGTTTGACTATCTCATCATCTACCCACTTTTTTGTGACTGCAGACGTATCATCTGTTGGTGCACCTAAACCCTTCACCTCATTACCATCCATCTCAATGTCACCCTTCATGGTAAATCCATCCTTATCAAACACACTACCAGTTGTTGGATCAATATTATTTACACCCTTAATATATCCCTTATAGAGAGCCATTTTTATAACATACACAATGTTTACAAAAACATTCTCATTAAAATAAATACAACTGTAGCACCAATCCCAACTCCAGCAATAGCGCTAGATTCTGAAGACTCATTACTATTAACTATAGACTTACGAAAGAAGTTGCTTGCCTCGGGGGTTGTATTTTGTTTCACATGTCCACTAAGAATATCAAGGGTTGCATCCCGTTTTACATGTCCACTAAGAGTATCAAGGTGATTAACAGGTGTTGTATTCTGATGTTGCTTCTTTGGAGGATCAGCTTTCTTAACACCTACATAATTTACTCTAGTATTTACACCAAACTTAACACTAGAGTTAGGTTTAAGTAGAATATTATTATAACCGGGAATGGGATCCTTTAATATTACCAGATTTGATGGAAATAAAATAATGTCAGGATTTATTGCTGTATTTACTATTGCGTTAGTATCTCTAATTGCCGTTCTCATATTAGTGATTCCAACTGAAATATCAGTTTGAACTACAACATCTTCTACAAGTTTACGGAATCCTTTTTGAGACAGTAAAGAGGAGGTTCCACGGTTTACTATAGCCCACCGAGTATTAGCTTGAGCTCCAAGGACACAGTATACATAACATTGCAAGCTTTCCTGTAAAAGTGAGGTATCAACAAGACCCACGCTTTTGTCTGCGTAATACCTCATATAATCATTTAGACTAGCAAGGGAAGACATACCTGTAAGCTTATCATAACTAATCCCAACTATCATTCCAGATGTATTTTTAGCATACCTAACATTTCTGACAGTTCTATGCTCATTTTTAAACCTCCTATACACAATTCCAATAGATGCTCGACTATCACTAAACTTATCAACCTCCCACTGACCCTTAACAGGAATGTTGCCAGATATTACCCCTAACATACTAGAATACTGCTGAAGTAAACTAGGATTTTTAATAAACCTTCTAATCCATAAGTACACGTGAAAGTTCATAATAGATGTGATAATAGGATTTACATTACTATGAGGACTTGTATGATAAGTAGAGACTCCACATAGATACGTGGCTACATAAGTTCCACATATTGCAGCATAATACGACAACTCTCTATTAAACTTTGGTGTAACATTATCAATACTAATATAATCACTAATTTTAGGAAGGTTACTATAGAAAAACTCACTGTTACTAACATAAACCTTAAAGTTGGAGATAGGATTAGTTTTTGTAATAGGAGGATACTTTCCAATAACAGGATCACCCTCAGTAAAGCTTATCTCCTGAACTATACCACCACTAGACCACATTGAAGGCCACTTGGTTGTAGGTTGATCCATGTCAGCTTGTACTGGAGCAACAGTTTCCTTAGCGCTGGTGAGATAAGATGTAAACTCCTTATCCTTCTTAAAACCGTCATATCTAATATCATACGAAGATATACCATCTAAATCAACAAACCATGTAACAACACCAATATCACCACTACTAGTAGACTTTGCTTCAAACCTAAACCTGTTCATATCGGCGTAAGGGTACTTTTTAATAAATCTAGCCCTCTCAGCATTCTCTGCATTTTTTTCCAGCAACAGGGTCAACATGATCCTCACCGTCTTCCTTTCCATACTTTTTTTCATAGTCTTGATACGATCTATACGGCGACTTACCAATTTCTCCTCCACCTAGTCTCATTCTTAATAACCTAACGTATGTTATTAAGATGAAGTTCACAATTTTACTCCAGAGCTCTCACACGGTTGTATCACTACAGAACTCAGTTCTAACAAGCAACTATAAATCAGTCTTTGTGAAGAGAGTATCAGTATTCTGGGAGTACTTTAACATAAGGGAACCAACAACTATTCTCAAAGTGAAAACAGATGATGGAGAATCTGATGTAATTGTTAATAAAGGTTACTACACATTTGACAGTATGAAGAAGTTACTTGAAAGACACGGTGTTAAGCTAACCTACTTTTCTGAAACTGCAGGATGTCAAATAGAGGCAGTAAAACAAGATATCACAATAGAAACACGATTACTGACCATGTTAGGTTTTAGTAGATTTAATAATCCTATGATTCTGCTAAAAGGGAGGAGTTTGACAAGTGATAGCAAAGTTGACTTTAATAACGGTCTACGATACGTAAATATACACTGCAATCTGGTAAGTAACAGCTACAACGTTAACCCTTGGGGAAGACCCAGCGATGTGATAACAAGTGTTACAGTTCCAACAGACAGACCATTATTAGGCTCAGTAGTTAGTTACATTGATGTTGAAAGTAGGATTTCAGTTATCAAGGGTTCTTTCTCAGAACTTGTATTCTACATGACAGATCAAGATGGGAAACCTATTGATATAGGTGAAGTGCTTATCGAGATGTACTTTGAGTAGTGAGCTTACATTAGTTAATATAAGATGGACGATGATATTATGAAAGAACAAGGACTACGAGATATTTACTACAATCCTAAGACTGGATTCCAAACACCAGAGAAACTATATCTGAGAGCGGTATCAGACGGACTTAAAGTAACCAGAAACCAGGTCAAGAAATGGATAAATGAGCAGGACACATACACAAGGTACAGACAAGTGTTTAGGAAACATAAGTTTAGACAGACGTACGTCCAAACTTTAGGTGAACAGTTACAAATGGATTTAGTTGATATGACAAAATATGACGACAAGAATAAGGGATACCGATGGATTCTCACATCCATTGAAATACTGAGTAGGTACGCATTTACGGTACCAGTGTATAGGAAAAACGCGACATCAATGAAGGACGCCGTCAGTAACATTTTAGAGCAATTTAATAATCGTTTTGGTAAATACCCAAAATTCGCCCAGTTTGATCAAGGCACAGAGTTCTACAACAAAGATGTAAAGTCATTGCTTAATAAACATAACATTGAATTTTTCTCTACTTACTCAGACAAAAAGGCCGCAGTTGTGGAAAGATTTAACAGAACACTGAAAGCGCTAATGTGGAAGTACTTTTACAGTGCCAGTACATACAAATGGTTAGATGTCCTTCAAGACTTAACTGATAATTACAACAGTTCAGTGAATAGATCAATTAAAGCAACACCAGACAGTGTAAATGATTCCAATTGGACTGAAGTATGGAAGACACTTTTTAGTCACAATTTAGGCAAGCCGTCGGAACCAAAGTTTGCTGTCGGAGAAAGTGTTAGAATTTCGAAGTACAAATCAGTGTTCACAAAAGGATATGAAGCAAACTTTACAGAGGAGTTGTTCACTGTGACGGAAGTGTATCACGGTCATCCAAACACATACACAATAAAAGACAGTGCTGATGAACCAATAATTGGCAGATTCTATGAACAAGAACTGCATAGCGCTGAAGGAAGGGAACCTGATTTTAAGATAGAGAAAGTACTAAGAAGAAGAACATTGAAGGGTAAAAAGATGGCCCTAGTTAAATGGTTAGGTTATGATGACAAATTTAACAGTTGGATACCAGCTGGAGACATCAAGTCCCTAACATAAGTTAAAGTATTATGGAGGACTACGATGACATTGAGTTGGAGGAGACGGAGAAGACCTATCCTCAATATGACAACCTCAATTATGATGACCTAACGATAGCTTTTAATTTGTTAGATACAAAGGTGAAGGGAGAGGCTATGTATGGTGATGACCCTATAGTAATAACTGATCTTAAAAGTGAACTAGACTATGTGAAGAATCTCATGGAGAGACGTGCAATAGCAGAAACAACTTTCACCGAAGGAAATGATGGTACAGTGAACATTTCAGGACCATCAGGAAGCACAACCGTTCAAGGAGTCGACTTTGTGGAAGACCCAAACAATTTACTTCCAGATGTGCTAGATGCATTCAATGAATCATTTGACACTAAATGGGATGAAATAGAAGCCCGCCTAGAGATACTAAATAAGATTTCAACAGCAAATAAAAAGAGAGATTTCGAAAACCAAGTAGAGCGTGTTCAAGCTGTCGCGAGAGTTATCAAGGGTAAGGAGGGACTAATACTAGACCCTAGGAATAGATATGTCAGGGAACTCATCAAACGATCATCTGTAAGAACACTAAAGAATGGCACAGAGGTGTTGGTATTTAGAAGTGAACAGGGTATTAATAAAAGTGGGACACAAATAATGAAACGTGGTAAGACCGAGATTCCCGTGTACTCAAAGGACTCACCTGCTCTGAGAGAATATAAGGACCTTCTAAAGAAAATAAAAGAGGTACCTACGGATCCCGACAATATAATTGGAAGTGATGAATCAATTTATGAGGATACTAAAGAAGAGCCACAATTTGATGACAGTGATGAGGAATACGCTAACCGTGAGAACATGGAGTTAATAGACATAGGTGTAAAACTAGGAGACCTTCCAGGGCTAACAATGCAAGAAAACAATGAACTGAGAGGTGTTCTTAACCCACCTGATGGATCAAGCATAGAAGGCAGAACAGGTCCCAATGGAGCACTGCAAATACAAGCTGACTACTTTGATGAAGCTATTGGTGAAACCGTGGAACGAGCCACCTCTGCGGAAGGTACAACTGAGTATAATGCTCTTATAGAAAGAATTGACAGTTTGAAGGAAGCTAGAGATCGAACACTAGAGCAGAGAACAGTAGAGGAAGCAAGAGAGGCACAGTTGGAAGATATTTCTAGATTACGCAGATTTATAGACTGGGTAGGAAAGGAAAAGGTGGGACTTGTCAACAGCTAGTTTAATTACAGCCTTACTAATCTATGCTAGGGGAGCCATTGTGAAGACAGCAAAAGCCACTGGTAAAGTAGCAAAAGCATTAGCAAATTTAGCAAAGAAAGCAGGGCCAATTCTAGTTCCAATTCTGAACACCATTGCAACGGCGCTATCATGGGGAGCCAAAGGAATTGCCTGGTTAGCGTCACACTTATGGGTATTAGCTATAGCTGCAGCCTTAATGGTATACAACTATTACACAAAGTAAATTAGCTATGGAGGAACACCAAGAGGAATACGATGACCAGAAAATGGAGGAGTTGAAGGAAAAGTATCCAGACTATGAAGAAATGGATATACCGGGTGGCCCAAAAAAAAGTACTCCTGTTTGATTCGTAATAACTTCTAAACAAGTAAAGTTTTTAAAGAGAAATAACTTGCATTAAATAGAGGAAGGACTAACTTAGATTTTGATATATTACAGTTGTATTTAACTTAAAAATTCACGGATATATTAATGTTAAAAATGGGGAGCATATTTTGGAATGTGTCTAAAATTAGCGAAAATCGGCATATCAAATATTAACTCCAGCGTTTGTTTGCTTAATGACATATTAGGCTAACTTGTATTTCAGCGAATTATCGTTAAGGTTTGTAAGGGATATGGCGTAGATTTAGTCATCTTACATGTAAGTCTTAGCTCATTGTTTCCTGAAATATGAACGTTCGAAATTATGCAAGTATTTAATATTAGGTCTTTGCAAACTTAAATGTACATGAAAGACTGACCATGGAAGGCAGGCGCTTAAATTTTTCGTATTCTTAAATAGCCTAATTTTTTTATGTTTTTAATGGTTTCAAACAGACTGAGTAGATTATTTCTCGGTTAGAGCAGGATGAATATTCTTTATTGAAGGAAATAATATTGCTTTTTGCAAATACACATCACCGTACCAACGCTACTATTTTGTTACGTTTTGTTCCAAAAATGTTGCATGTCTCTGGGGAGTTGCTTAATTGTTATGTCTTATGGAGTTGTATGGTTTGATTGTGTTTCATATAATTCTCAGTTTACTCCATGAACTTGCCAAGATTAAGAAACGGCAAAAGAGTTTGGGTGTTCTTAACAAGATTTCAGAACGTTGCAGAAGTTAGAAGAGCTTCACAATTTCGTTGTGACAGCATGCCCTAATTCAGAACTACGAACGATCCAATGACGATCCTTCGCGATGCAGTGGTCTCATGAAATAAGGAAACGTATTCGTGCTAGGAACACACGCGAATTTCGGACGAATGAATCTTGCTTGTATTTTGTAGATATAATAATACTTTGTTTCATAATAAGCAATTTGTCAAGTGTCATTTATTTACTGGTAATAGTGCATGTTTCAGTCGGGCAAATCTTGATTAATATTTGATACGCCGATTTTTGCATATTTCAGACACATCCAGAAATATCCTCTCGAATTTAAAGATTAATATCTCCGTGAATTTTTAAGTGAAATACAACTGTAATATATCAAAGTCTAAGTTAGTCCTTCCTCTATTTGATGCAAGTTATTTCTCTTTAAAAGCTATACTTGTTTAGATGTTATTACGAATCAAACAGGAGTACTTTTTTTTGGGCCACCCGGTAGAAACTTTAGATAGCGAATTACCAATCCTTTGACAAGGATCTTAGGGAAAGCGAAACTACTGAGGAGACCCAGGATATTAACGAGGAAATTAATTACGTACAGGAACTGAGGAGGAGAAAAATATTGGAAATATATGAAAGCAAAGACCTTACGAGAGAGCAATTAGCTGAGAAATTCCCTGACCTTTCTAATCTGTCATACGATGATCTAATGGATAGGGGAGACAGACTGTTAAATGAAATAATACTATCGAATTTGGATGAAGACAGTTTCAAAGAAAAGTCGGAAGAACTGAGATACGTCAGAATGCTATCAAATGATTACCAAAGAGAGTCAAACTTAAATAAACTTTTCAACTTAAGAGATAAGGTGAAAAAGAGGGATCTCATTAAACGGGATGATCGTAGGAGACTGCAGAGGCTCAGGTTATGGGCAAGGGAGAATGCAGGCATCTTATCAGCTGTTCTAATTTCCTCATCAGCTGTAATCATAGGACTGGTAGCATCAACTAGAAACATATTGTGGAAAGTAGGTGACACAACAGAAAAGCTCGATAAGGGGATCAGTGAGTTGGTAAGCCACCAAATAGAACTACCACCTGTATTTCAGAAGATAGCCGATGGAGTAGAGTTAGCAGCGGATAATATATGGATAATCATTGTATGTGCAGTAGTAGTTTTACTATACAAATACAGCTAAACATTACATATTGTATACAAGTATGAATACCAGAGAAAGAGAACTCCAGCCTGGCTTCAGGAGGAGTCGTATGATATCCGTAAAAGGTCCCAGAACTAGAAGTGTTGTAACATTTAATCCAACAACCATTGGACCAGGTGAATAGCTGTACATTAACATCCCCAAACTAAAGCCTGACTCTTGCTTAGTCCCAGGATCGTTTGCACTATTATTTGACTTCAAAAATTCCAATACAAAAAGCCGCTTTAATAACAACCTGTCTAAGTTAATAGCTAAACGTCTTCAGATTAAAGTAGCAGGTGAAACAGCTTATGACTGTTCAGGAGAGAGTTTGTACGAAATATACAAAGATCTATGGCTAACACTAGGTGATAGGAATAAGATGACTGAACAGGGTCTTGCAAGTGAGAATCTTAGGAAGTTAATATCAGGCGACGACTCAGGTGTAAAGGTAGGTGATGTTGGTAAAGTAGCAGATGCACTTCTCCACAGTGTGTACGGTTCTAAGCTGAGAAAACCAATTGATAAAATAATTGCAGATCATGGGCTCTACACACCGTTCTCCATGAATAACAATCCTATGTACATCCTCACACTCCCGCAATCAGATGAGATTATGACTGCCCAAGGAGGTGAAGCTAAGAATAATTATAAACTTGATAATCTTGAGTTAGAATACGAGACCATTGAGAATGACGCCCTTGCGAGTGAAGTATCAAGGATGTATTCAACAGGCCGCTCACTGTCCTACAAACACGTCACTCTTATGCGTACAAGTAATTGGGACAAAGATCTTACCATTGTCAATGAGAACATTAATATCCCCAGGAAGAGCATGTCAGCAATTGTCCTTCTATTTACCAAAAGAGTGAGAACTGATTCTGAAGAATATATTTACCCAAACATTGATAAAGTGAACCTGACCATTGAAGGTGTGTCTAATGCAGTTTTCTCCCAAGGACTTCCCAAAAATAGGTTCTTCGAAGGGGCAAAAAGATTCTTCTGCCCTATGTGTGAGAAATCCATGGCAGATGAGTTTATGTCCATCAGCAAGTTCTTCACCAATGGTTTTGCTCTAGTAATCGACCTAAGGTCAACACAAGATGATACCACTGGTGGAGGTAAGAAGATTGTTAACACACAGTCGGGAGTACTCCTGGAAATCAAAAAGAGAGCCACAACAGCTGACGTTCAGTGCAACATTTTTATTGTATCAGATGCTCTCCTCAACTTCGCAAATAGAGATCTATCAAGTATTCAATACTAATGGTAAAGCATAGAGATGCAACAACTTAAGCCCCCATTTAACATGCTCATAGTAGGAATGACAGGAAGTGGAAAAACTCAGTTCCTACTTAATATGTTAGAAACAGAGTACAATAGAGTTTTCGATTACATTGTTATTGTTTGTCCAACCATAGAGTGGAATATGACTTACATTAATTGGACTCATATTAGTGACCACGGAGTTATACAAATTCCATGTTCACAAGAAATGATCGATTTTGTTCTCAAGGCAGTGTCCACCATATTCCGCGGTACTCAGACTCTCATTATAGTGGACGATTGTGCTGCAAGTCAAGATGTAAAGAAAAGAGTCTCAGAACTGGTGCGCCTAGCATTCTCCGCAAGACATTACAACCTATCTGTCATTGTACTTACCCAACAATTGTCATCAGTAGCGAAGCCCTTTAGAGAGAACATTTCCAGGCTAGTTACATTCTACAACCCTAGTCGCAGAGATATGAAGGTTATAACAGATGATTACCTAAGTGGTGTTCCTCAGGAGACAATTACAGAGATTACGAAGATATTAAAAGATGAAAAGTTCACCGCACTGGACGTACTACTTATTCACCCTTACACATACACTGTTAAACTAAACACCGCGTAAAATATAGATGATGGGAACCGAATCTGATGAAGAAATATTTGAGGCTGTAAGAGAAGTAGAGGAGGCCGCAAAGGTGCCGCGGAAAAAAGCTAGGTCTACCGCAAGAAAAACTAAGTCTACCGCAGATAAGTCGCAAACTGAAAGCAAGAGGGATAAGCTTATAGAGCTATCGAGGGACGGTATAATAGAGAAGCCCGCAAGTTTTATAAGAAAGTCTAACAAGGATGTTGTAGATAGACTATACCATGAGTATGAAAGTCAGAGGATGTCATGTGCAAGTGACTTCTTATCAACACTTATTATCTCAAAGTTTGCTGCGGTACTAGGAAGTTTTGGTGCAGTGGAATCTTCAGAAAAACTGTCAGAGGAACTACTTAGTGACAAGCTTCTGAAGGATGACGTATCATATCTAACCAGAACGATATCCCCCAATATCCCATTCATAGGGCTCATATCCGGTGGCTGTACAACAGCTAAACATGTAGTTGCCCATAAGTGGAATAAGAAGGAGGAACCTGAGGAAGTGTCTGAGGAGGTTAAACATATCTTACTACATACAGAATGTCCCAACTCGGAGAACCCTACGACTGGGGAAACACCTGGGAAGGAACAGAATTTGAAGACATAATTGATGAATTGATTGAGAAAACTGATAAGAACAGGGAACAGCTGGATAAGATTCAGGCAACTCTGGATTCACTAAAGTATGACTTTGAAGCTTTTAAAAATGACACGATAAAAACAGTTGTAAATATATACAAGAATCTACTGTTGTAAATGCAGTAAAAATTTTTTACACATATAGTATAGAGAAGATGGAGCAGATTTTTGAGAATAGGAAATTGAATGTTAATGTAAGGACAGTGAGGTGGGGTGAGGGTATACTGTTCTATGCAAAAGATGTGGCGGAATCACTAGGGTACGCGGATCCGAAGAAAGCAGTTCAGAAACTAGTTAGGAAACAAAACAAGGTAAGCGTAGAGGAGCTCCGCATGGGGGGCGATTCGCCCCTCTTGCAAAAATGTCACCCACAAACGATCCTGCTATACGAACCCGGTTTGTACCAGCTAATATGTAGCTCAAGACTCCCAATAGTAGAGGCCTTTCAGGACTGGGTATTCACTGAGGTGCTTCCATCTATCCGTAAACCAGGCCCATACACACTACCAGATAGAAGGTCACTCAGGCATAACCAAATGATCCTCATAAACGAAACGGACCTTCATTATACAGTCGTGAGTTACATTAGGAACAACCACCCTAAGGCTGTAATAGTACCCAGTCTTGGGGAGTATCAGGATACGGTATCAAAAAGATGTGATGCCTGGAAGAAGGGCTATAAAGGTGGTCAGCTGGATCTCATCATAGAAAATCCTATGGAGGAGTACACAGGATTCGCAATTGACTTTAAGTCTCCTAAGGGCACTGGGATTACAAGTGAGAAGCAAGCCTTATGGCTCAAGAGACTGAGGGAAATAGGGTACATGACAATGATATCCGATGACTTGATACAAATTTGTATCAGAATTAACGAGTACTTCTCACTTAAGAAAAAAGTTAAAACAGTAAGGGTGAAAAACGCAGTCAGCGAGGTAAAGCTGTACAAACAAAAGTTCACATCACACAAGTACTAGTTTAGTGGTAAATACTGTCGGGCATTTTTTAAGCAATCCCATCATACTGCTAAGTAGATTTGAGACATCTTGCAAGTAAACCCAAGTTATCTCACCAGTTATCTCACCAGTAGATTTAAGTTATCTCACCAGTTGATTTGAGTTATCTTACCAGTAGATTTGAGACATCTTGCAAGTAAATTCAAGATGTCTCATAAGATGAAACCAAGTTAAACCTAAGGTATCTTACAAGTAGAATGGAAGATAAACCTGAGCAAAATCAAGTACCAGTAACAAGTGAAAAGAAGAAGGACCCAAAAAGAGTAGCTGCGGGAAAACGACTAGCTGCAATCAGTAAAATAGCAAAGGAGAGGAAAAAGAAACTGGCTGAACCTAGCGAGTCACCTAGTAATGACAGTATGATTACCTACATAGGAGTGGCCATTGCATTGATATCTTTTGTGCTAGCATATAAAACACATCAGAGGGAAACTAAGGAGCTAGAACCTGAGTTCATCCCTAAAACTGTAGAAGTAACTAAGAAAGCCGATGAGTCCAAGTTAGATTCACTTGAATGATACATTAAACATACCATATATTATAGCAAGATGAGTAAAGAATCAAAGATGACTATGGAAGTGTACAATGCAGTGTTACTTACAGCAGGAGCAGTTGGTATATCAATGGCATCAAAGAAACTATTGAAAGAACCATTAGGTACCCCAGAGAATGTAAAAGGAATGGCGAAGTTAGCTATCTCAGTTAGTCTTTCATCTCTACTGGTCTCTTACTTGAAAGAAAAGAAGTATCTACCAGATGATCCATTCAAAACCTAGGTAAGACTATACAATGGCGGGAGCAGTAGCAGGAGGACTCTTTAACGCATTTGCATTTGCGGGAGCAGGATACTTATTTAAGATGTTTGACAAGAATGGATACGCCGAGGAAGCTCATAGACATAACAAGGCAATGGAGAACCTGACAGCTGAAAGAGAGAAGTACCTTGAGGAGGTCACTGATAGGAGAAATAGGATTGCCCAACTGAAGTCAGAACTAGCTGAGGCAAATAGTAATATCAAGTCAACGAACCAGTCATTAGAACTCGTTAGAAGAATCAATGAGTTAACACGTAAGGCTATGCCAAGGAAGCCGCAATTAAGTAATCACTACAAACCTAGCTCTGAGATGGAAGAATATATGACAATATTTGGTTTAATTACAGGTGGAGCAGTGGGTGGGTTAGCTTATTTAATTCTATAGAAAATGGCATAAAAATTTTCACAGCTATAAGTATAGGGAAATGTAATGGTTACAGATGGTAACACCTGAGGAGATAGCACATGTAGGTAAAAAGGTAAATACACTGGAAGAGTTAGAGGCTGCTGTGAGGAAGCACGCAGAGAGTAGAATAAAGGGAAAACACACATATGATCCAATATGTAGCGAATGTGGGAGTAAGTCTATTGTAATGATAGATGGAGCAGATACATGCATACAGTGTGGTACCAGTGATATGAATAACTTCTCATACTACGTTAGTTACAACTACAACAAGGACGACTACCTGAAAAAGAAGTCTTGTCATAATAGAGTCCGTTGGTTTGAGAGACACTTATTCGAACATGTTGCTTCTAGGGATAGGGACATTATAAGGGAGCAGTTTAGAAGCATAGTAAGATGTATACAAAGACTTAGACTGCAAAGGGGGCGCAACATAGTTAGATACAAGTTTTACCTACTGAGGATAGCCAGTATGAATGGTATAACCTTGAGAAACCCTCCTGAGGACATTAAGACTCAAAGGATTGTGGACATCTTTGAGGATAGGTTGTATGGGAAAGTTTTTGTTGAGCTTGGATGGAAACCTGAGAAATGGGAATATTATAATAACTGGAAAAGTAAAAACACTTAAAGAAATATTAATATAATAAATCAATAGAATTAAACAATAAATTAAACCAAAAATAAAAACACTTAAAGAAATGCCAATATAATAAATCAATATAATTAAACAATAAATTAAACCAAAAATAAAAACACTTAAAGATATACTGATATAATAAATCAATAGAATTAAACAAAAAATAAAAACACTTAAAGATATACTGATATAATAAATCAATAGAATTAAACAATACATTAAATCAAAAATAAAAACACTTAAAGAAATATTAATATAATAAATCAATAGAATTAAACAATAAATTAAAAATAAATTAAATAAAAAATAAAGTCGAAATAAATTAATAATTAAATACCCGAATTTATTTTTACATATATAGTATATAGAAACTGTTAGAAAATATGGCGAGTTACTTTAACATGAACGAATTCAGTGTAGAACAACTTTTGGCTCTCAACAGTATCATAGACAGTGATGAGGATATGGATGCAAGAGTAGAAGACATCTTGGAGGACAGAAACTACAGGATTGCTCCCGATGACAAGGGTGAAAGCCCATTCCAGGGAGAAAAACAGTTCATAGACGAATACGATCGTGATATGGAAACAAAGAAGCCAAGACGCATACCTAAGAACTATAAGGGTAAAAGAGGAATTATGCCAACGTGGAAGTACTCTGACAGACAAAAGGCTAAGGCGCTACTTGTAGAGGAAGCATACCAGAGCTTACTGTCTAAGGGAGTTCAAGGACTGCCACCAACAATGGGAGGTAGATGGCGTACAGATGATGTTCTCGTTAATGAGGAAATTAAGAGAATCGAAAACGAAAGGAATCCTAAGGTAAAGCGTCCCAGAGGTAGACCACCAAAGGTAAAGGTTGATGCTGAAGTGAAAGTGCCAAAAAAGAGGGGCAGACCACCAAAGGTAAAGACCGATGCTGAAGTGAAGGTGCCAAAGAAGAGAGGCAGACCACCAAAGGCAAAGACTGATGTTAAGGCCAGGAAGCAAACTGTAGCAGAAAGATTCCTGAGCCAGAGGAAGGTAAAACTCTCAGTGCCTGCAGATAGTGTCATAACTCCAACAGGTCCAGGTAAGTTCACAATTCACGTGGATCTTAATAAGAGACCTGTGAGGAAAGCTCCTGAGGTGCCTAAGGGTGTAGCTCCATGGAGACCAATACCTAAGCCTAGAACGGTACTTCCTAGGGAAAGACCTGTGCCAAAACCCAGGACTAAGCTTCCTAAGGAAAAACCTGTGCCAAAACCTAGGACTAGGAAACCAGTGTCTCCTCCTAAGGTCCGTAAGCCTGTAAGGGTGTCGAGGGAAGTCAAGGAGCAGCCTATAGTGGTTACACCAGAGGAACACGAAATCGATCCATTTGGAACAGACCTTGAAAAGCCATTCCACAGGAAAATTGAAACAGCCGCAAATGGAGCCGCTGTGACTTACTCGATAACTCCTCATTATATGGACCCTCTGGACCAGATGACTGCAAGTAGACAGGTAGTGAGAGGAATACTTGTGAATGAGTTGAAGAGAATGGGTGGGTTAAAGTACACAGAGACTCTGAAGGTGAGAATGTCAAAGGAAATTGGTAACGGGAAAACCAAAAAGGACTCGATATACTTCAAATCTAAAACTGGTACTGCGACTAACTTCGAGGACATTGAAAGTACAGCTGCTCAAAACCAACTGACAATATTATCTAGAATTGAAACCTTCCAAAACTTACGTTCAAATTGGATTATACTCAATATTGAGAGTCATTACGTAAACATCGCAATGTACAAACCATTAAAGGGTAGTTCATATATAAAACTTCCAGGGGACATTAGTAATCCAAAGTGTGGGCTCATCAATATGAAGAACAATGACGACATGTGTTTCCTGTGGAGTCATGTGAGACATCTAAATCCTAGGGCTAGGAGGGCAACCACTATCACACAGAAAGACAGGGAATTCATAACGAACCTGGACTACGACGGTATAGACTTCCCTGTGAAGATCAGCGATATTGATAAGATTGAGAGGAAAAATAGTATCAACATATCGGTGTTCGGTTACAAGGGTAAGAAACAGTTCTATCCTATAAGGAACTCCAAGGCTAAATATGATGAGCATATGGAGCTTCTACTCCTGGGTGATGGTGAAGGTAGTAGACATTACGTTCTCATAAAGGATGTTAACAGAATGTTGCACAGTGTGAATAAACATGGACACAAGCAACACTTCTGTCTACACTGTCTTCATAGTTGTGTGAGCAAAGAGGTACTGGAGAAGCATAAGGAAACATGTCTGGAGGTAAATGGAACTCAGGCTGTAAAGCTTCCCAAGGAAGGGACAAAAATCAAGTTCAAAAATCACAGGAACTCAATGCCTGTGCCGTTTGTGATATACGCTGATTTTGAGTCCATACTAGTACCAGAGGAGAGAAAAGTGGAGTCAGAAAACCCTGAGGACAAAAGTAGTACAGACCTTTACCAGACACACAAGGCTTGTAGTTTTGGTTTGAAGACTGTCTGCCACTATGATGATAAGTACTCCGGTGAGTATAAGAGTTACGTTGGAGAGGATGCTGCATTGGTCTTCCTAAAGACTGTATTGAAAGAGTCCTTCAGATGTAGAGAGATGGTCAACAATATATTCAAGAAAAAGATGGTAATTACACCCAAACAGGAATTCGAATTCCAGGCTGCAAGAAACTGTTCAATATGTGGTAACGACCTTGGTGAGGATAGGGTAAGGGACCATGACCACGTAACAGGAATGTACCGTGGAGCTGCTCACAATATATGTAATCTAAAGTACAGAATTACATGGAAAGTGCCTGTGGTCTTCCACAACCTGAGAGGTTACGATAGTCATCTGATTATGCAGGAAATTGGCAAGTTCAAGATGAACGTCAACGTGATTCCAAATAATATGGAAAAATACATCTCATTCTCACTGGGTAAGAATCTGGTCTTCATAGACTCTATACAGTTCATGGCTTCTTCACTGGAAGCACTGGTAAGTAACCTTTCACCTGAGGACTTCAGGATAGTAGGTAAGAGGTGGAAGGGTGAGGACTTCAATCTAGTGACACAAAAAGGAGTGTTTCCATATGAGTTCCTCGATGATATTAGCAAACTCAATACAGAAGGTCTTCCGAGTAAGGATAAGTTCTACTCATCACTGTATGAGTCAGAGGTGAAGGAAGAAGATTACCAGAGAGCTCAGAAAGTATGGGATCACTTTAAGATGAAAACTATGAGAGACTACCACGACCTCTACTTGGAGACTGACGTTCTTCTACTAGCTGATGTATTTGAAAACTTTAGGAGAACATGTCTGGAAAGTTACGAACTTGACCCCGCACATTACGTGTCAGCACCTAGTCTGAGTTGGGACGCTTTCCTGAAAAAGTCAGGTGAAGAAATAGAACTCGTAAGTGATATGGATATGTTCCAGTTCTTCGAGAAGGGTATGAGAGGTGGTATAAGTTATATTGCTCATAGACACTCCACAGCTAATAATAAGTACATGGAGACGTACGATGAGTCGTCTGAGAACAAGTACCTGATGTACCTCGATGCTAATAATTTATATGGCTGGGCAATGTCGCAACCACTACCTAACGGAGAGTTTGAGTGGGTTGAGGAAGTTGATGGTATGAATCTAGAGGATTACTTGGGAGACAACGAAAGGGGAATGGTTTTGGAGGTTGACCTGGAATATCCACAAGAACTTCACAATCTGCACAACGGTTATCCTCTAGCACCAGAGAGTAAAAAAATCAGTGCTTCTATGTTGTCAGATTATGCGAAGAGTATTGCTGAGAAATTGGAGGAGTAAGAAAACTAGTGACTTCACTCGGTCCCAGGAAAAATTACGTCTTACATGTACGTAATCTGAAACTGTACACAGACCTTGGGATGAAACTCACGAAGGTCCATAGAGCGGTTACGTTCAAGCAGTCTCCCTGGCTTAAGGACTATATAGACTTCAATAGGAAGAAAAGGTCTGCAGCCCGTAATACATTCGAAAAGAACTTCTTCAAGTTGATGAACAACTCAATCTACGGAAAGACTATGGAGAATCTTAGGAAAAGGGTTGATGTGAAATTAGTGTCCTCCAAAGACGACCTCCTAAAACTGACAGCATCACCTTGCTTCCAGTCACATCGAATCATGAATGAGAATCTTATAGTGGTAAAGCGAATGAAAGAAGTTCTAACGCTAAATAAACCATGTTACGTAGGAATGAGCATCTTAGACTTATCCAAGAATTTAATGTATGATTTCCACTACAACATAATCAAGAAGGAGTACGGTAATAGTTCAAGGCTACTGTTCACTGATACTGACAGTCTAATGTACGAACTGAAAACGGATAATGTCTATGAGGACTTTAAGAGAATTGGTGAAAAGCAAAACTGTTGGGATAATTCAGATTATCCAAAAGATTCTCCATACTACTCAACTCACAACAAAAAGGTTATAGGTAAGTTTAAGGATGAAGCTGAAGGAGTACCCATAATTGAGTTTGTTGGGTTGAGGTCAAAAATGTATTCCTATGTAAAGGAAAACGGTGGAGGTGGAATGACTGCTAAAGGAGTCAAAAAGTATGTCATCAGAAACAAGCTCACTCATGAGAACTTCAAGAATGTAATCAACACGAAAGGTAGGATGAGACATAATATGAATACAATCAGAAGTGTAAAGCATGCAATTGGAACTTACGAATTGAAGAAGGTTACTCTTAGCTGTTTTGATGACAAAAGATACTTACTTGAAGATGGAATTACAAGTTACGCTTATGGACATCAAATGATCGAAAAAATAGATGTTGAAAAGGTTACTGAAGAAAAAATAGAACATAGCTGTGTACCAGTAAGAGTGGAAGAAAAAATTGATAAGTACTACCCCAGATTACCATTTGAGGTTGTGGTGCCTGCTAAAAGGTGGAAGTTCAAGAAACTGCAACCGTTAAGAAAGCTTGTGCCTGATATTAACCACATAAGGAACAACCTGGATATACTACCTCCAGAATCAAAGCAAGACTTGAAAATGTTGATAAAACTAAAAATGCAGGCGTTAGGTTTGGCACTTAAGAAGTAACATCTAAAATGGGTACTGTGGAGGTTGTAGGAAGTACTAATCAGTGCTTAGAACTAATATATAACGATTCTGTGTAAGGGGTGTGTGTACCCCCAAGGAGAAAATAAAAGTTGTCGAAAAGGCTCTGGAATAGAGGAATCGGACGATATTAGAAAAGTGTAGGATTGCACTTAGGATAATCGTATTAGAGTCTCGGCTGGACTGTTAAGGTGATCCCGAAGCTTTGAGATAAGTTAAATGAATAGCAGTTTCACATTCCAATTAAATGGACCATGGAACTGCTGAAGTCTCGGGAACCCACTCGTTGTGGTGCGGGACCATTAATTTTAATATAACAAAAATAATTTTTACTAATGGTAAAAAACTAGTGGTCTAGAAAAAAAGCTGGTGATCTAGAAAAAAAAGCTGGTGGTCTAAAAAAAACTGGTGGTCTAGAAAAAACTAGTTGTCTAGAACCGGCAGTTCCTATACTACTATCATACCTACCTAAAGATGGAGTAAATATCTGAAACGTTGTTTGTTGTTGTAATAAACACATGATATAAAAAGAGGCCTTGCTGTGGTTCTTACACTGAACACAAAAAGATATTATTAACATCATGCTTAGAGAAAGTTTGTTCATAAACATTGCAAAAATGTGCTGGAAAGATGGCACAATTTAAAAAATAATATGTACAATACCGAATATTGTATGTATACTTTAAATTATACATTATAGTAATGCATTCTACATATATGTTTCATTTTATCATAGTTAATATAGTCCATGGTTTGAAAACTCAGGGATACAGTTATGCAGGGATGCCAAATTTGAAAAGCCAGAAACCGGGAGATTACAGTCAGTTATTCCCTGGGGATATGTCCCCCAGATATAAGACCTCCGGGGATCTTGGGGACTCTATTTTGTTATAAGTTTTTGTGGGCCTTGTTGTAAATCCAGATGGCTTTTTTCACCTGTGAGAATCAGGTGAATACCAGGATATGTACAGTAGATAGTTCACTGGGAGGTAAGGTTAACCGGGAGACTTGGCGTCACTGGTTATGTTGTACCTCCATAGAGTTTTCAAACCATATTTTCTATTAACTACGATTTTAGACATAATACATGTTGGCAGAAATTTCTAATACCAGTTGAGTCAATTATGATCTCTCATTAGTATTTAAATATCCAGTTGACTGGCTGGTTGGGAACCTTGTCCTTATATCGTGGTACACACAGGCTGGCAATGGTCTTGTGTTTTCCCATCCTAGGAATCCAAATATGTATCTGATAGTCCATCTGTATGCCACAGCCCTCAAATATCTACATATAAAAATCAAATCCACTGAACTAGTGTTTTTTCTATGCAGCAAAACATTAACCCATTATGATTTTCTATATGCAGCAAAACAGTATCCCAGACTGATCTTCCCTTGACAAGTAAAATTGTCTGGCATTAGATAGAGTAAACACTAAAGTAGGGCGCATTAATGGTTACAATGAATACATACTGATTGTTTTGTGTAGCTTATAATATACACGACTGCTTAAAATACATACGTGTTTCTGCCTTGATCACTTCTTTGCTTGTATGTTCTTCCTTGCCTGTCTTTTAATAATGGTCCAACATGTTCCAACACAACTGTCTTGGTCAGGGATCGATAGTCTTCAACCTGGGTTATGCATGCTATGTTCTCTAAGTGTCCAAACTTTTCCACTGCCTTATCGATTTCTGCACAACATCTTTGTTCTCTCGTCCCGTTTAAAGAACTGGTATCGCACATGTTACAAGAGCACCTAAAATCGTGGGTCTCTATGAGTATGCATGAATACGAATTTCGTAAACTGTCCGAGTCTGACAGACTGCAGAACGAAGTTTGATTAAGAAAACGAGCTATACGCATTCACTTGTCACTGTTCAAAACTTATATAAGTATAATATATATAAAGAAGAATTTAACACATTTCGGCTAGGTATTTATACGGTACTGTGTTGAATTATTTATATTCTATAATTTAGCTAAATTATACATACCATTCGTTTGTGGGAATCGCGTTATCAAATCTCTCTTGAAGAGCACTGATACGAATGCCATCTATATCGACTTCGTCTTCGAATTCTTGCTCTATTTCGTCCTGCGTTAATATCGGCTCGTCTTCGTATGGTGCAAGAATAGACTCGGTGTCTCCCATATTTACTTGTACAGCTCCGCAATCGGAATCAGTATCGCTTTCGTATTCATCTTCTGAACTCAAATTGTTGTTAATAGGGGTTTCAGAGTCGTATGTAACGCTTTCTGACATTGTAAAACCTCAAAAGAACCGAACGGGAGCTGCAATATAACGATTTCTGCAAGTTGTTTTCGACGGACCTTATGTAAAACGTGTTAATCCTTCGTTTACACACAGCACGACTCATTACTGTGACGTCACAGCGCGAGCCAGTTTTTCGCACGAGGGACCCATCTTGAAATACAAAATTCACTAACTTCTAGTTTGAATTTCGCATCGAGACTGGTATCAAAATGATCAGAAAAAATTAAATTTTAATAATTAATGTGCAAAAATCTCACCATCGAAAAATTCGTTGCATAAGGCCTTTAATTAAGGGATTCTGCAAGTTTCACTTCACGTTTTTACACTTGAGTCTTGATTTGTATACGCGTCAGGCTGTATAAAACGGAGTATTTCTATGGGATCTAACAGACTGAAAACATAAACGACTGTGAAAATATGACGGCCATATTATTGTTGATATGTGATCAATACACGAACCATATCACGATGCAATGAAAGTAACTTGAACTTTGGCATACTTAAATTTAAAGGTGAAAGTAATCACCAAACGAACAAAACTATTTATTATAGCGAGATAATTCGCTCTATATTATAAAGTTTAAGATAAATAAAAGCTTGAGTGAGAAATGACTTACGGACAACCAATATCTAATTAGATTCGACGTTTGTTCCTCAGTGCGGGACCTCAGTCTGCTCAGAGTTTCGAAATCATTTGAACGATGGACGTTGTTGTTCACGCGTTTTATACTATAATATTGAATGTTTGTGGTCTTCATTCATTTGACGGTAATTCTGTTAAAATTTTAAAACAGCTATAGTTTCTATATATAGCTAATTCCTTCTCGTGGTTTCTGTTCAGAATAATGTTGAATACCCTTACTCCTTACTCCTTAGTTATGAATATTAAAACAGTTCCGCGATTCCGAAATACATGGAAAAAGGTCTTGAAAAAAAATAAGAAGGATTTTTTCGATTCAAAGAATTTATTTTCCTCGAAATGTTTGGCTAAACGTACACAAATAGATACACAAGATCACATTATAAACTATGCCACTGCATACTTGTACATATCGCTCCGTACACATATTTGTCGAGTGTCACCAAAATTCGAACTGAGTACATGATCAGCAGTTTCAGTAGGGGCCATAGGCAGATCGCTTTCTTATATGGACAAATATTTGTCAAAGCGTATCCATACAAATTTTTATTCGGTTTAAAGTATCATCAAATTTATGTTTTTATTTATTAATGAAACAGGAAATTTATAAATTTTCACATCAAATATTTTGAGTCTCGACCCTCGCCCTGGCCTCGACAATTGCCTAATCTCGATGAGATTCACGTTCTCTTGAATAAATACAAGAGAATACTAATCAAACAAGAGAAATTCCGCCAATCGTTGCTGAAATGTACAATGCTGCATATAGCCTCTACTATTATTTTAACCAATTTTACTTGATTCTGATTGATTCAGTGGATTGATTAAAGACATCAAAATTTTCTTTCAAAAAGCATGCACAGCTGCATGTGTGCAGTATTTCATTTATATTTCGTAACTTTTTAAAGAATGTCACACGTAGACTTAATGGCAGGTGTAAGTTGTTGAGTTTTGAAGTAATTCTGCAAGTTTTTACATGTTTTTACATATTCGTATACGTTTAGCCGTTTAAAAACCTTTCAATACGGTCCAAACAGACTGAAAACATAAATTGATATGACTGTAAAAATATGGCGGCCATGCGTTGAATGCACGAAGCATATAAGAATCATGATCATGCATTTGATTTGAACTTTGGCGTAATCTTCGGAGTATTAAAAAATGATTTTATTCAAACTCATAGCTTGTCCAAGCTTGCATTTAAGGGAATTTAATTAAGGGTTAAAGGTAATAAACAAAGCTACTTTTAAGCAAGATAATTCGTTTTAAAAGAAATAAAAGATTGAAGGAGATGACTTACGCGTACTGAAACATACGATAGTCGATACGGCACACGCTGGCACGCAACCGCTACAGATAGTAGACCTTGCGATTTGCTGCAGATGAACCAATAATTAGATTCGACGTTTGTTCCTCAGAATTTTAAAATCATTCGGACGACAGACGGTTTGCTGCGTTGTTGTTCACGCTTTTACTATATATATAGTGAGTATAGACAGTTCATATAGACTGAATGTTCGCCGGATCTTCATACCTCGTCTACCGACGTTCCAAGCTAGTTGAGAAATTTAGCTGATATTTAATTAAAACTGCTATACTGATAATTCTGTTCTCTAATCTCTATTTCGGTTAAAGTTGGATTCCAGGAATGTTAAGACGACGTATATAAGTATGCTTTTCCATACTGGAAATACTTGGAAAAAGTCTTGAAACAAAAGTAATAAGTATTTTTCAATTCAAAGGATTACGTTTCCTCGAAATGTCGAAATGTTTGGCTATAAATGTGTGCAATTGTACAACTGCGACTTTCATATCATTTTAATCCATTTTAACGCAAACACACTTGAATATTTTCATTAATACTTCTTGGAAGGGTATAAAACTTCAATATTGATACAAATCACATGATCGCGATCGGATGCGTACATGATTAGTATTGGCCAATCACGGTTGAGAAAATCTACTTGAGTCTGAATCACGTGAGCTGTGATCAAAGTTTAATTGTTTCTCGTAGACGTCTTTCAGTCGCATTTGTGCAGAGGAAGAGAGAGTGGTTAGGTCTTATAAAAGCTGTGTCTTAATTTAAACGATACCTTTGCAAGAAACTTTGTTCACGAAAATGAACGCCGCTTCAAATAATACGACATTTCTTTTCACCTCTGAATCCGTGGGAGAAGGACATCCCGGTAAGTTTATGCTTAGGTACTATTTAAGTCATATTAAATTTTTGAGCATGTTAGTGGTTTTTCGTCGAAGAAAATATGGAACTCAGTTTCACCTATATACAATATTCAAGACGTTCGAGTTTATACAAATGCTCTTGTCTTAGTTAGCTCTTTAAGCCTGGTTCACACTGGCAATTTCGTCGGCGATTTTGTGTTTCTGACGGATGCAAATGAGTGACTCGCACACAAAAGTATAGTCTCTTTTCAGAAGTAAACAAGTTGCTATTCAGTTTTTTGCATGTCATTCGTTCGATCACATTTGCCAGGAGGTCGAGAAAAATCGCCGACCGGGAACTGCTAGTGTGAAACAGGCTTAAATTATTATATAATATAATTAGTTCGAAATTTCTAAATCGTAAATGTAGTTTAGAGCGACCTAATGTACTTCTCTGTCCAATTTTTAGATAAGATTTGTGACCAAGTTTCAGATGCTGTCTTAGATGCACATTTAGCTCAAGATCCTAACGCCAAAGTCGCTTGCGGTATGTTTTTAGTATGTTGTAAAATATCGAAAGTAGCAGCTTTCCCTACTTTTGGTTTTAGATGTCGATCAACACTCGGTTGGGATAAAAGGCGGATGCGGATACGGAACGGAACGGATAATACTAAGAACCCGGAGAGCATATATGGGGATAAAACGCGGATTTTGTAATAAAACGCGAATATGCTCATATGCATGCATAGCGATAAAACTAGATTTTGTGCCCAATATGTTTCTTAGTCCTCACCACCCAAAAAAATTAACAACTGTTCTGTCGCCACTGGGTGAAAACCTAGAAACTTGAAATTTTGAAGATACATTAAAGTTTCAGATTTAATCTTCTACATACAATTATCTATTTTATAGGTGCAATACTCATGTGTTGTTTACTGAATTATATTTCATTAAATTTCCCTGCCAGTACTAGTAACTGCACATAATTTTAATAAAATACCTTACAGCAATTCAAGCGTGTTATTTCTTTTATAATAAAATCCCGTATTACCAGGTATATTGAACTTCGAGACAAATAGCCTTCGCTTTAAACCTGAAGTGCCCTTGAAATATTTCAGGTAGTTCAGACACAAATCACTGTAGCTTGCTGTAGAATACTACTTAAACTATAGGGCCCTACATTGGAGATGTCTTTATCAGGTAGTCCAGACATAAACCACGACAAGTTACTGTATAGAATACTTCCTACATAGAACAACCTACACACGCTTTTCAAGGCACTTTTAAGAGAGCTAAACTGCCCATGAGCGGATGAGCCCATAAAGTTTACTCGCCAATTGATGATTTCCGTGAATTTTTAACTAGAGTCTGCGTCAAAAACTGGCATGATTATGGTGTTTGGTGAAATCACGTCCAAAGCCGTAGTGGACTACCAGAAAGTTGTTCGTGGTACCATCAAGCGCATTGGCTATGACGATAGCAACAAAGGTATCGTGGATTAATCCAACACTTACCCAAATGGGCTGTGGATAAACAAAGTAAAATTGCAATGTAGGATTATTAGGGTACATTGCAACTTATTGGGTTTTGACAACAAAAAGCCCCCGTCCCTCATTAATGACTAGCAGTTTCCCCTTGACAAGTGAAATTGGCTGGGGATAGACAGAGTAAAATAAAAATAAACTGTACACAGGGCACATTGCACCTTAATGGTTAACAAGAAACACGGGTAGAAGGTAATCCTGGATAATGCGTTCACATAAAGAGACATTATTGTGTACGCTCAAATATATACAGAAATATTAGCAGGATAGTCTCTGGTTAACCATTAACGCCCAACACTTTCCCCTTTATAAGTTAAGTTGTCTGGTGTTGGGCAGATTAAAAGAGCAACAAAGGGTTGAATTCTTGTAGCTTATGGAGTAATCAATATTGCACAAGTGTCTTTCTTTAATTAATAAGTGAAAACATCTAGCATTTACGTTATGTGGCCAGCGATTATAATCTACGAATTGATTTTTAGGATTTGATTACAAAACATGCAATGTGTTAGTTGCGGTTGAACAACAAAGTCTCGACATTGCTGCAGGAGTTCACAAAGGACGGAAGGATGAGGAAATTGGAGCGGGTGATCAAGGTCTGATGTTCGGTTATGCAACCGATGAGACAGATGAGTTAATGCCCCTCACCGTCATACTGTCACACAAGCTGAATGAAAAGATGGCTGATAGTCGTCGTGATGGATCAATCCCGTGGCTGAGACCTGACACGAAAACCCAAGTGACTGTAGAGTATAAGCAAGAAGGAGGTGTGCTTGTACCACAGTGAGTTCATACCGTTGTTGTTTCGGCACAACATGCTGAAGAGGTTACAACAGAAGAATTAAGAAACGTAATCATGGAGAAAATAGTTAAGGTTCGTCATATGATTTAGTCATTTCTTACCTCATTGATTTCGCTCATATGTACAGTACAATCACATTCCAATTCATATTTTATTTACAGAAGTTAGTTCAATACAATTTGTGCCAGAATGTAAATATTGTATATTGGCAGGTTCCAATAAGCATTACACTGGGCAAAAGATGGACAGGTGGCCAAATTCAGAAATGTTGACACATATGTAGAAGCAAGAAAATTAAATTAAATCTTGCAATTTTATTCATTTAACCTTCAAATACAAGAATAAAACATGTAATTTTCTTAACCGTATGGTAATATTACTCTAAGTTAACCACCATCTGTTGTACCCACCTATAGGACCTTAACTAAAAATTTTTTTTGATATGATTTCAATACAGAAAGTGATTCCAGCCAAGTACCTGGATAAGAAGACAATCTACCATATCCAACCATCAGGAAGATTTGTGGTCGGAGGTCCGCAAGGTGATGCTGGTCTCACTGGGCGTAAGATCATTGTGGATTCATACGGTGGGTGGGGAGCACATGGAGGTGGCGCTTTCTCTGGGAAAGACTCGTCTAAGGTATTATATTAACTGTTATATCAACAGTCGATTAATAAATTATTAACCAACCATATTGCATAAATCATAAGATGCAACAAATGTTTGTCCCTTCAATGAAATCCATATTGGTCATTTTAAGCCACAGCCGTGCACTTTCAGGACATGTCCACATTCCTAAAGCCCATTAAAGCAGTAATTTAACCCAACTTGCACAAAATTGTGGGCAAAATGGTGCCCATGCATTCTCCAAAATTTTCAATCTGGTCTACCTTTATAAAGTCGAATTTTGGTGGCCAGTGTGAGTGTGAGAGTGTGAGTGTGATTTGTGGAAGATGACAGACATGACAGTATGACGTAAATATTACATGCATAACGCTGTGTGTTTCAGGTGGACCGCTCAGGAGCCTATGCTGCAAGATGGGCGGCGAAGTCTCTTGTAGCAGCAAAACTTTGCAAACGTTGTCTTATCCAAGTTTCGTACGCCATTGGTGTTGCAGAGCCTCTGTCAATCACTGTGTTCTCGTATGGTAGTGGAGAAAAAAGTGATGAGGAATTATTAGAAATTGTGAAAAAGAATTTCGATTTTAGGCCTGGCATTGTGGTTAGGTAAGGAAGAAAAATCAGTTTGTCTCTTGTCTGATCCTTTACTGTACCTCTGGGGAGAACAATTTAGAACCAGTATATATTCAGTATAAATAGACTTATTTTAGTTATAGTTTCCTCCTGTGGTTACATGCACTGGACCAATAAGAGATGTTTCTTGCTGGACATCTAGAATTAAATTTTGACAGAATCGAGTATGTCAGTTTGACCGGTTTAATTAACAAACGTATTTTTTGTTCACAGAGATTTGAAGCTGAAACGTCCAATTTTTGAAAAGACCTGTATCTATGGACATTTCAAACCAGGAGTGGACTTCACCTGGGAACATCCCAAAGAGCTCGTGATCTAATGGACAGATGTTCAATGAAACTTTAAATTGAATCTTTCTATCTTTAAACAAGCGTCGATTGATTTAGCAAATATTTTGAGTATTTTTGTCACATGTAATCAAAACAGTGCATTTTTTAAGGTTCTTCAGTGGTGGGGCAAAACTGCCAAAGGGCCCATTTTGAGGGTCTCCCAGGGGTTTTGGGGGAACAAGGGAACACTGTAAATTTTACAATGGGAACATGTGAACAAAGGAAAACAAAATTAGGGAACAAGGGAACACGAAATATATTGGGGAACAGGGGAACAAAGCCCCTTTCCTAAAATATATACAAGTGGTACAATGGCCTAATGTATTGTAGATGAAAAATGGGCATAATATATCGTTTTCTCCAATTTGTCCAACCAGCTAGTGTACCTGTGGTAGACTGTTCTACGGGCTGCTTGAGGATGATAAGTGAAGTTTCTCCTCTAGTCAGATTTTTGAGCAGCCATCATGACTTTTCTCGGTCACATTTTGCTTGCACCTGAAAAAGCAGATACCAACGGCAACGCCCTTCACAATCGACGCGGCAATTACCAGAATCGAAGAGGCATATGACTTCGATTGTCAGTGCATACATAGAACAAGTCAAAGCCTTCCTTAGAACAAATGCCCAGAGCCAAGGTCCGCAAGGAAACGTTTCTTCAGTCGTTGTGGAAGACGAAACAAGAATCTTTGGGAGAAATGCAAGGTCTGCTTCAAAAGTATGATCCACAGCTTTTGAAGTTGTTCAAACTTAAAGCCGTTTAACGCGGGTAGTCGAAAATTGTTTCCTCGACATAAGGGCAGGGCATGTGATATGCCAATGCAGTTGCAGTTCCACTTTCACTTCAGTCGAGCAATGAAGGAGCACTTGAATACTTCAAGTCAAATCTGACTTGAAGTATTCAACTCTACCAAAGATGGCCCCACCTTCAGCAGCACAGTTGACAAAGTCACAAGTGCAGCAAATGACAGACTGGCGCATGAAGTATGGTCAAAGTGTCCCACAAATACCGTGCGGAACATGAGCACTAAAGACAATCCGGGTACTCTGCCGATAAATCTCTATGCCCTGGCACAGCTAGCTAGCGAGCCTTTGGAATTCTCGAAAATTACAGAAAATGGTACCCAAACAGACACACACCATGCCAACATGCACAACCTTCCTCATTCCACTGGGGACGTTGTTTTTCTTGCCTCGTACGCCAATTGTGGGCGGATGACGATCTACCATCTACAAGAAAACGTTAGTGTTTCAACAAAGAAAGCAAGAGCCACCATTTTTGAGGGTGACCCTTTCAATCCACTTGTATTTACAAAAGAAGGAGTTGTAAAGGTCAATGCGAAAGAAATACCTGGTTCTCAAGTGGAAACCGTTTGCAGGAGATAGCAACCTTGAACTGACAGAGAATGAGTTTCTAAGATAGCAGTCGAGAATGATTGAATGTCTTGAATGTGTTGATGCTGTGACGATTGAAGAGGCGAGAGAAATTAGAGAGCGCCAGGATATCGACCAAGAAAGTGCAACAGATACGAAGCCAAGATGTGCAAGAAAGACACCACATAGGCTACTGACGATTTTGTATATTATGATTAGTAAAGGTGATACTTTAGTACTTTAATCGTTGGAACAATTGAAGAAACTATAAATGCAATGCTGTTCATTAGATCTATTTTTTGTTATGTAATAGTAATACACTAATACTGTCAATACTTCCACGAAGTCAAATAACTATTGAAACATTATAGTCTTCTTCAGTATTGTATTTTTCAAATGAGCAACATCTGCAGGCTTGTGATTGTATTTTTCTGTTTAATTTTGGTAAAGTGAACGTATGTATTAATATAATGGATAATAGCGAGGATAAACTGTCAAATTTTCTGAATAACGAAACAAAATTTAATTTATATAGGGGAACAAGGGAGCATGGTTAAATTTTGAAAGGGAACAAGGGAACAAAGCGAAAATTTTGAAGGGAACACGGGAACAAGTACCCCCCCTGGGAGACCCTCCATTTTCCATGCCCTCCCCCAGCATAGTATGCTGTCGCCGAAGGTGTGAGCAGAGTACCGCAGGCACGAGTTAGCTAGGGGGGTTAGAAGCTGGGGGCATGTCTCCCCCCCCGGAAATTTTTAAAATTTGCGTCTCTGAAATAGCATTTCTGAGAACACATTTAAAAAAATCTTTCTCAAAACAAAGTTTTAATGGTGAAATTTGTAATAAATTGCATATTAAACATTCAAACATAACATAAGTTTAAGTATGCTCGCCAACAAATTTTGTTTTTCAAACTTCTTTTCAATGTTAAACTCATTTACTCAATACAGGTCATAGGGCCCTGGCTTTGGGGCAATAGACCATTCTTTTTCTTCAGTGGTGGGGCAGAGGAAGGGGCCCAGTGGGGAAAATGCCCCACCAGTCCATGGTATTAAAAAATGCCTTGAATCAAAATTAATATGTACTTGTGTCTCAAGGTTGCATCTGCAATTATTTGATATTTATATAATTACGTACTGTATTAAATTTACTTTGTCAAATGTTAGCAGTTTTATTAATATATGTTCAAAACTTTACCATTTCTATGGTGTAATAGTAGTACTAGTGTTTCGTATAAGAGAAAGATCTGCAAAATAAATCACCACCGCACACCCATTATCTGGCCATAGGTATGTGTATAAAACAGCAGATTGTGATGAAGTTCTGAAATGTTAACACGTGAAATGACTCTCATTTGGCGGGACGTTTTAATAGCTAATTCGCCTCTTTTTATGCTATTACTTATAATAAAGCCTGTTTTGCATGCGCTTTCGTCTTTTATATCTGATAAAGCACTCGATGGGCATGTTGTAAAAGACGGACTGGACTGGACTGGACTGGACCAGACTGGACTGGACTGGACCGGGAAAACGCGGACTGAGTCCGTGTTTTACAAATCGCGGACTTAATTTGTAAAACACGGACTGGACTGGACTGGACCGGGAAAACGTCTGTGTTTTACAAATCGCGAACTAAGATTTGTAAAACGCGGACTGAGTCCGTGTTTTACAAATCGCGGGCTGGATTTTGTAAAAGGCGGACTCATTTACTGAATGCACTAAGGATGAACGGTCGCAGTAAAGTATAATTGTCTATTCTCATGACAAAGTTCAATGTTTTTACCGAGAAACTTCAATGTTTTTGATGATCATTTATGATCATTTGGTGGTTTCAAGAGGGTGGGAAAGGGGGGGTATGGATCACGTTTCACAACGAAAAAAAAAAGCCGTTTCACGATTCACGTGTCTTAAAAATGCAATTTCACGGAAAACTAGATTCTAATAAAATAATATAATAATAATAGGTTTATTTATGTTTAATGCATGGTACAGTATCTACGCTTTAAGCCGGTTCTCTCACTTCTCTGCCTGGCAGTTAAAAACTATACATCATAACTTAAAAAGTTTGAGTGACGAGTATGTTCGACGACCACCGAATGGCCTCCGAAGTTTTTACTCTTGTGCAATCGAGTGAGATCGATCATATAAATTGATTATCGCGTATCATGTCTATTATGACTGATTCGAAATACTAATCGAAATAAACAAAGCAAAATCACAGTTCACGAAACAGACACTTTAATTCTCATTTCACGGAGCATTTTTATCGACAATCACGCCTCACGGCTGTAGAACAAATCACATTTCACGACACTAAAATCAAGCATTTCACATTTCACGCGAACAAATATTGACCATTCACGGCTCACGAAAATACCCTTTCCCACCCTCTTTCAAAGCTTGGATCTTGTTGTTCAACAGATTAACATCAGATCAGAACCTGTCAAGTGCTCTTGACAAATATCGAAGATTCTCACGCGAATAGGCAATGTTTTTATCAACGACCGTTCATCCTGCAAGCGACGGTACATGGACTCAGTCCTGTACTGACTCAGTTTTGGCGGGAATTGCGGATATTAATAGGTCGGTCAAGGAATAATCAGATCCTGGAGCTAAGGTTGGTAAAAATTACTATTATTTATTGTTTTGAATAAATCAAAGATTTTAAATGATAGAATGTTGAGTTAATTAAGTAATTTACAGGGCTTTCAGAGGGAATCTATAGAATTTATATTGGTCCAAAAATATTAAGGGTTAAGCCATGTTTTAACAGGAATTGGCAGACACCCCCCGAATTAAAAGGGGCTAGTTTCGCCCCTGGATATTAGCTCTTATAGCAAATACCATTTAGTGTTACTCATAATTAGACTTAAAATAGAGTTAATTTGTTTATTTTGCGTTCGTGGCGAAGAGTTTTCAAACGCTTTCACCCGTTTTCAAAATTACGTGATCAAGGACGAAAATGCATGCTAGAGTTGACATGTCAGTTTTATGTCATTCGGTCACGAAGTTTAAACTTTGAGTTTTGCGGTTCCTTGTCGATGTATATGCTTTGTATGCTTTATATAAACAGGCTTACAATGATTTCAAGATACTTTTTAGTGGGAATTATTGCGAAATTTAGGCACAAACAAAATCATAACATCACCGTTCTGGCGCGCGCGTGTTTTATACTAACAGCTATATTCCAAGGGGTTGTTATAAATTGTTATTTTTCAAACTTTAAAAGTTATTCACGACACATATTTCTGTTGTGATGGTTTGTATTGTGCTTGTATCTAACTCATTTTTGTTCAGTTTTGGTATTAAATACGGTTTAAAATGTCTTTTGACAGTTTGTTTACGTTTTCTATTTTTAGCATTTTTTGTGACATAAAAGTAAAGAGTATTTTTCAGGGAGGTCGCGTAATTTTGAAAACGGGTGTAAAAGGGTGTCTATAAATTTGCGAGAAATATGCGAAATGAATACTATAATCGAATAACGATTTTTAGAAACTTCCTCGTATGACAACAATAAAAGTTAATAGACTGTTTTGATGTTTTGATGGCCTGCGAGAGTTTCCCCGTTTAATAACACAAATATTTAAAAGGCAAATTCGATTAGAGTATTCATTTCATATTTCTCGCAAATTTGTAGACACCTTTATTTAATACGCCCTCTTCGCCACGAACACAAAATAAACGAATTAACTCTATTTTCTTCTAATTATGATTAACACTAAATGGTATCTGCTATACTTTATATCGTGATAATGTGTCAATATGTAATACCACTAGTTCATCCTGTTTGAAACACCGTCTCGAGGGAAATATAGATATACTGACCTATAAGAGCTAGCCTATATCTATACAGGCATACAACTGTTTATGAAACGGCCACATTTGATATACGCGCGAGTTTCCTCGACAACTGGCACAAAGTCCCACATGGCTGAGCGTGTTCCTAAGATTGAACGCTGTTCATCAGTTTATTCAAAACAATAAATAAATAATAGTAATTTTTACCAACCTTTATAGCTCCAGGATATGATTATTCCTTGACCGACCTATTAATATCCGCAATTCCCGCCAAAACTCTCACGACTGAGTGCAATTCCCGCCAAAACTTTTACGACTGAGTCAGTACAGGACTGAGTCCAGAGGAGGTCTCGTCAGTATACCACAATGCATTGCGGTTTTGGACCATTGTATACATATTATCAATTCTCCGGCGCAGCTCGCTCAGTGTTCGTTGGCTGTCGTTGTAAACACATCTCAGAAAATCTATCGTTTTAGAACATGGCGCATATTTTTCGCTCCTGGCATGGGATTAAAGCTTCTCTTTTGGAAGCAGTGAAGCACCTCATCTGATTTATGTTTGTTGGGTCCTCACAGCCTTTGTATCTATCCCCTGATGGAGTAACGTGTGTTGAGCAGTGCCGTAGGATTAACGTTAGTTTCAGATGAGAGGCCATGCAATTTTTCTATCAACTGTGAATGGGGTTAAAGTTGCCCAAATGTTTACCGAATGATGCATTCTAGTTGTGTTTTTAAGGTGAGCTTTTCACAGTAAGAGGTTATATTGAAGTTGTAGATATTCGAGCGAACTTTGTAGAAACATCAAACATGCACAACCTCAATAAATATGGATAAGATTTATATCAAATTTGCCATGTTTTAATAGGGTATTATAAAATTGCCATATATAATAAATGTAACTAACACCAGTTATATCGACTTCAGGAATAATATTCACTACAGAAACTTCAAATCATGATATTAAAGATTTAAAATCATAACAAGTTTTGGAAGCCACTTTAAATTTTTAGGGCATATATGTAGGAATTTGTACAATCTTTTATACTGACAGTATCTCCTGAAGTTATTCTGACTATATATAAAACTGATTTGTTCTTGTATATCTTGCATTAGTTCTTCGACTTGGATGACCCTGGCAAAGAGAATATTCAATACATGTAATATTTTGTGGGAATTTGATATTCTACCATCACCATCAAGTGATGGTCAAGAGTTGGATGCTGTATTCCACCACTAAATCAGTAAAAAGACAAGCACCATGTAATTGCTACCATCAACATATGAATCCTGTCTGCTTAGTAGATCTACCACCTCATTGAGAGTCAACAGATAAGATGATGAAGAGGTACATGTGATATTGATGAGACAGAGCTTTTATACCCAGGTTTGAACTCTGTGCAGCCACATACAGTTCTGGTACACAACGGTCGCTGGTTATAAACAGAATAAAGACACAAGTCAATTGATTTTGAAATTATTTTGTTGTTAGAAACAGCACTTAAAATTTTAAACAGCATATTTTATGAAATGTTGCACTATTTCCATTAAATAACCAAAATACATGGAAAGTATATTAAGGTTAGAAGAACAGGGAACAGTACTTTTAATGTGCCTACCCCTATCTAAACCTACTGTATAAAATATTATCTAGAGTCATAAAATATTAAAATTATTTATACCTATTTATATATTTACATGTTAACTGCTTAACTTATTTATTTTTTAAAATTATGATTTTACATTATGGGTGCACCAGAACTCGGTTCCAGCCGGTTAGTTCCTGCTGGAACTCCGATTTTTCAGAGTTCCAGCTGGAACTAATAAAAAAAGCATGACCGGAACTGGAACTCTGTTGTTTTCAGAGAGATAGAATATCATACGTTTTTGTGTCAAACAAAAGTTCACAGTAGGAAGGAATTTGGACTACACAAGGAAAATGTACATGATGTTTAAAGTTTGTCAATCTTTTTATTCTCACATTTGCGAGCCCTCCTTGATGACTTGAAGTATCTGCCAGCAGACAAAGTAACATATGACTATACATGGCTTAATAAATCAGTTCTGGCCAGAACTTTTTCGCAGTTCTGGCAGGAACTTTAAAAATTGGTTCTGGTGCACCCCTATTTTACATATTACTACAGCATGGCTTAATGTCAATAATATATACTATGGTGTAATGTGAAATAATGTAAAACTGATGAAGTATGAATAAAGTTTAAAATATGCCTTATCATTGCTTTACTGGACAGTCTGTATTAAGAATGAGATGCAATGAGTATTCTCCAAATGGCTTGCCAATTTTAATACACTTTCCAATGTGGGCAATTATTGAGCAATGTCTGCAGGTTGTGGTGTTTCAGTTCACATTGTGATGCTGTTTGGTTGTATGTCTGAGATTCAACATTTACAGGCTTGTGTGTTTTGGTAAAATGATCTTTTCTGTTGTCAATTACAAGCTCAGCCAAACTGTCATATATAGACAAGCCAAAATATGATGAGATTCAGCCTCCTCCAAGGAAACAAATCTTTTTCTGTCGGAATTGTATACCCTTGACCTTTAAGTCGACTATCTGAAAGACAGAAAGATAAAATGAAACAAGTTAATTGTACTGTTCTGAAATATATATCAGGTGTTGATGGAACATTGGCCATTTTATTATAGAGAGATATGAAGTGATTATGACTATGGGGTCATTCATAGCATAATTTTGACAAGAATACAGCCTAATGAGTAATGCTAGTGAATGGAGTTCATAAGATGTCAATGACATATCCATGCAGCATCATTATTCCTGAAATTCAACAAAAGTACACACAGGGAGGGGGGCTCTTAACCTTTCAAACTGAAAGCATAGTGGCCACACCCCCTCACCTGCCCAATAATTTCTAACAGCATCATGGGCAGATTTACTGGGGGGGTACCCTAGAATCTCTCTAACCCCTCTTATAAAGTGTTCAACCCCAAAATTTTGCTTCACCCCTCCTATTTTGTGTGAAGGTCTTTAATCCTAATGCCCAACCCCTGCCGAAGCTTGCTCAGTGGTGCCACTTACACCTCACTAGAAATTTTTCCACTCCTTTAAAAATGAAAATCCGCCCTTGAACAGCATCTTGATGATACTCGTATACCTGACAACAGTGGCGGAAAATAGGGGGGCGATCGCCCCCCCCCCTAATAATTTTAGCTAGCTTTCATTTTGAAAAATGTAACATGCGGGCCAGATGCTATACCTGGCCAATAAGGAGCTCCCGTAGCCTGATGACATCAAAAATCACAGGTCTAGGTGCACTTGCTTGGGTATTACTACTCAAAACATATACACGCTTAGCAGTATTCTCATTAGCAACATCACGAGATTACATTTCATAGCAAATCATAGAGGTATCCTATTTTATATTAATACAAACAAACAACATTGCTTTCTCCAGTATAAACTGTAAATATCAGTCTTAAACAAGCTATTGTCTCTTTAATACTTCATCAATATAATAGAAAATGGATAAGAACATTTGATAAAGGGTACGAACTCATGTTCCTATATATCAAAACTGAAAAATAACATGATTGCAGGCCATTGCATGATGAATTGAATATCATTGTGTTTTCGCGCCATTTCGCGCGGTAACCGGAATGTCGCGTGTTTACGCATAGTTTGAATCTGGTTTGAATAAATCAAGCACCAAATACCCCATTTTGAAAAGCCATTGACTTCTCGGTTTGAGGGGTCGTTTTTGATTTCTTGGTAGCATTTCAAAGAATAACTTCTCTTCTATGTACTGGTACGATTTTTTTCGACTTTTTCTATTTTAAACTATAAACGACCCCATCATATATTGAAGCCAATTTCCGGCTGTGTGCAGTGACCCGGAAAATAGGTCAAAACATATGCAAATTATTCGCTCCAAAAGTATCAAATAACCCAAATAAAATATTTATATAGTAAATTTCAATACCCAAGAACATATTTTTAATAAATACCTTTGAAACTTTCGTGATTTTCGGCGAGAAAAAATTCGATGAAAACTCCCAATTATTTCGTCGATCGCACGCGAAATTCACAATTGAGAAAAAAATCCGCCGCAATGCATCACGGTATAGTGACGATTCCTCCTCTGGACTGAGTCCATGTACCGTCGCTTGCAGGATGAACGGTCGTTGATAAAAACATTGCCTATTCGCGTGAGAATCTTCGATGTTTGTCAAGAGCACTTGACAGGTTCTGATCTGATATTAATATGTTGAACAACCAGATCCAAGCTTTGAAACCACCAAATGATCATAAATGATCATCAAAAACATTGAAGTTTCTCGGTAAAAACATTGAACTTTGTCATAAGAAATTAAGAATAGACAATACTTTACTGCGACCGTTCATCCTTAGTGCTTTCAGGAAATGAGTCCGCCTTTTACAAATTGCAGCCCGCGATTTGTAAAACACGGACTCAGTCCGCGTTTTACAAATCTTAGTTCGCGATTTGTAAAACACGGACTCAGTCCGTGTTTTCCCGGTCCAGTCCAGTCCGTGTTTTACAAATTCAGTCCGCGATTTGTAAAACACGGACTCAGTCCGCGTTTTCCCGGTCCAGTCCAGTCCAGTCCGGTCCAGTCCAGTCCAGTCCAGTCCGTCTTTTACAACATGCCCACTCGAGGCTCGTGTTTTGGATAGTACATACCGTACTCAGTGTACGGTTGTGGTCAGTGGTCATGTGATAGTTTGAAGTAATGTTTGTGCATGGTCTTTAATAATGATAGAGTGTATCGTTGTTGTGTGATTAAAACCATTGAATAATCTGTGTGGTCTTAAAAGAATTATTTGGCTGATATTGTGGTCTACAGGTCTAGTGAAAAGGTTCCAAAAATGGACCGTTCTGATGTCACAGATATTGTCGTTCTGATGTCACATATATTTATAGAGTAACGGTAGAATATAGTAAGATTAATTAAGAAATAGTTTATGGTTATAGTTTCTCACGTTTCGCACAATAAAGCCAGGGTTAAGGATGGGTTGTGATTACGGTCAAGATCAAAGAAATACTGAATATACTTGTGACAGAAACAGGATTTATTCATAACATTTACAATAATGACGTCACAACCATTAAGTTAGTGTTGAGCTTACAGTTACGACGAGTTAGGTACGTACCCTGATAGCAGAGCCTGATTTCCCCTCGCGTAGAAAATAAGGCTCTGCCGTTTTTTGTGTTTTTGTTCGTCCAAAATTCTGGACGAAGTAAACCGGTAACAAACCAGTTCTAACCGGTTTTGAATACGCGCACTACAATTTGAGCCCGCTATATATTTACAAAATTTAAAACTTTATACTTTATAACCGAAATTCGGCTGACAATAACTTAAATATACTGAAAAGTGACGTAGGATAAAATAAACTAGCAAGTTAGCAATTGTAAAAATATAGTCATAGTTTGATTTCACAACTGACAAGTGACAAAACTATCGATTTGAAAATGTTTCTGTATTGTTTATATTGTCGTAATTGTACAGCACGTGCAGTTGCACGCCTCCAGCATGTAGCGATAACTGCATGTGATTGGTTCTCTAAATTTAGCAGTCATTCTAAAAATACAAGTGATCTTTGACATGTTTTGACATAATATTGGAAACGGAGCATGCTCGACAGAAATTAAACACAACAAGAAAATATTTCTTTAAAAAAAGAAATAATGCTTCGTTCCAATATAATTATAGAAGTACCAGACGTCTGTAATTAGCGGTTGTCACCATAGATCACTTGTATATGTCGAGCAATGAAATCGGGCCATTTTGCGAGGCGGGCGGGCTTTGGTAATTTTTTGCACGTTTTAGTAATTTTCATTATCCCATAAATGAGCTAGCTTCAAAAACCGTTTTCATTGGTCGACAGCGCTAGCCTTCCGCAAATGATTTGATATACTCACCTGCCGTAGATTTGATACCCACCTGCGATAAGCAATCTCATTGGCTAATGACTTTGTCGCCTTTTGTTAATGCTGCCATGTCGTAAAATAGCAAAAAAAAGAATATGTGGGGGAAAGTCGAGATTCAGGTTATGTTTTCATGTCACGCAATCACGAAACCTCGCCCAATCCCCATCCCTAACTCTAACCTCCTATGATATTCATGAGATTCAAAATGGCGTCAGTGTATATTTGTCAATAAAACAACATGATGACTTTAAATCAAGATGAAACCCCTTCGGTAAGATAATAGAACAGTTTATATATTTTGTAAAATTCTGTTTATGGGACAAAAACGTTACGACACGATTTTCTTGGTTAATTTGTAAATAAACTCATTATTAATTTTGAAACATTAAAATCGCATATCTTCTCACTCCGTCCACTCCTAGATCACAGGGCCAAATGATGTCCTAAACTTAGTTTTGAGCATAGATGTTTTGGAGTTAACATAGCTGCATGGCAGGCGGTACTTTAACCTGAAGTTCAGGCCCTATCACAGAATAGGGCCTGACACAAAACCTATCTAAAGTGTGGGATTCCCGTCCACCTGGTGGACGGGAAATCTGATTGGTTGATCAGCATCATGAAGGATTTTGATTGGTTGCAAGTTCACATAAACAACAGTTTTAAAAATAGCTCGGTCAAGGCGAGAATTAATATAAAGGTCAAACGCACGTAACAAATTCCATTATCGATTTCTTCGAATTTCTTTTCTTTCATGCTTTATGGAAGAAAATAAATCAAACAAACAGTATTTTGAAAGGGCTTCATCAAAATCTTTGACGAATTTTGGACACACACGACGCTGAAAGAACAGCCAAACTAGTCCTGTATTCGAAAGCTTGTTGTTGACAGCCAAGATGTTCTGCCAACTTGCTTCGCCGGCAAAAGTCTTATTTTTAATATCAGGTCCTACCGGCGTTGTTTTCTGAGCTACATCGCCTTCTTCGTGGTATGATTGAGAATTTAATTGTTGCTGTTATTTATAGCCCGTTAGTCGTTAGAGTATATCCGCGTCCAGCAAGTTGAGACCTTGAGAAAGCTTGGCAGTCAAGCCGTGCACAGAACTGACTAATTAGATCTTTGTTTGCTGTTCGCCTGTTTGGTTAAATAGAGAAACTGACTCTTAATTATATAAAAGTACCTTGAATTTTTAAGTTTAATTAAAAAGCAAAATGCTCTGCGGACATATTCATGAGAATATAATTTTTTTGTGTAACGAAATCTACAACACTTGTCAATCATATTGCATGTGTGTCTAAAAATAACATGTGGGCGTCTCACGGTCTAGACAAGTTTTGTGTCAGGCCCTATTTCAAATTAGGGCCTGAACTTCAGGTTAGCGGTACTTAGGAAATACCGCCTGCCGCAAAACTGGGTGTAAATGAACTACCGCCCCTGAAGCATCAACGCTATTTATAGATGCATTAATTAAGTAAATATTCAAAATTAGCCACTCCCAAGCTGCTCCCAAGTCCCAACTGCCCAACATAAAATAAATTCCTTTATTCTCATCATCGCCCGACTGAATTTTAAAATCCTCGTGAAAACGTTTTATTTTTCGTTATACAATATAAATGTACCGCCCGACAAAATAATTCAAGACAGTTAATTTTTTCATATTTTATATAGAGTTTTTATTGCCATTTTAAACTTCCAATTTGAAACAAACAGAATTTTGAGTGAAATTTCATTGTATTTTACACGTGTAAAGAAACTCAGTCATTCTGTCATTGTTCGTGGAGATACGAACTATTGATATATAAATTATATAAATATAAAATATAAAAAATAAATCTCCCACTGTCTTCGACATTTCAAAGTGTAGACTGTGTCTAGTGATGAGAAAATCAAGGAATTTATTTTATGTGTTAATACAGACCAAGCAAGTCTATACTATAGATTCATCATCAGTCAACAACCAAACTAAAAGTATTGAACCTTATAGAACGATAGTTTTTATTTGTTTACAACTATACATATTCAACGGGTATATAAGATTTTAACTGTTATTTGATAATTACTGCATCAACCGGCCCCTTGTTTATACTTTGGAGGTTCGTATATAATATCTATCAAGTATCTTTGGTTCAGAACATGACTGATAGGCCTATATGGAAATCCCACTGTTCGATTCAGTGAAGAAATATCTCCTAATTTCTATCGATAGTTTTCGTAAAATGTCAACATTATTGCGATTTATGGCCTTTGAAAGTCAAGCGAGATAGTATATTATCAAATTAATACGCACGAGGGGCATTTCACTCCAAAAAAGCGTACGGGATTTTCGGATTTTTAAAAATCCGCGGATTTTTTAGCGGATTTAGCGGATTTTTCCCGGATTTTTTAGCGGATTTTTGAAGAGAAAATTTTCTGGATTTTCCGGATTTGTTCGGATTTGTTCGGATTTTTTCTGGATTTTTGAAAATCTGTTGGATTTTCCGGATTTGTTTGGATTTTCCGGATTTGTTCGGATTTTTTCTGGATTTTTTTTAATTATAGAGTTATAGAGCTAGGTAACGTTTTGAACAAATAATCTTAAGTTGTACGATGTCAACGTTATGCCAGGACGTCAGGGTCGAGCAGAGGACTGGGACTAGGACCACAGCCTTCTGAAACTAACGAAGGCTGGGCATGCAGTCATTTTGTTTAAAATTCAAACAAGTTCATTATTCTTTCAAAAACAGTAAAAGACAATGGTGAATAACTTTTGGTTTTGTAATTATATTTTACAACATAACGTCATTGTAACAAGAACACATATTTAGTAGTAATAGGCTAAAAAAACTTAGCGTATACTCGAGCGTATAAATGGAAATGTAGAGTGGTCCAATAATTACGAAATATAATGACAGCGATCACGGTAAGCATTTAGCTTTCGCTGTCCGCCATTTTGAACGTGGCAAAGAACCTTTACGAGTAAATTACACTAAGTACTTCATATATTTTTTGTGGATTTGCGGATTTTTTAAGGATTTTGAAGGATTTCTGTGGATTTTTGAAGGATTTCTGTGGATTTTTGAAGGATTTTTGGGATTTTGATGGATTCAACGGATTTTGAGGATTTCATGGATTTTTTCTGGATTTTTTCCGGATTTTTTGACGAAGTGTACGGGATTTTTGGAGTGAATTGCCCCTCGAATACGCATGTAATTGTCTGAACGAAAATATAGACTAGCCCATACCTTTCGCCGATCATAACTTCGGCCCCTTCGGACGTATCTTCTTTGTTAAATATTCTTGTTCGAATCTCTATCAATAACACTATTTAGAGTGTTATTTTTCAGCTTGTATCTTTTAATTTGCTTCTTTTATTATGTTATTCCATTTCCGGTCTGACTTGACGTGAACTAATTTCAAAACGCAGAGTTTCAAAACGTCAAAACATTTGGTTAATGATTAACATTTAACCGAATTTAGCCGCTGATTGACAACTACATAAAAATACTAACCAATCCGTTTTTCCCGTTCACCAGCGGACGGGTAATTCAAAAACCCCTAGTTTTGCGGCAGACGGTATTTCCTTTGCTTCCCTAATTTTCGCTGCCCGTAGAAATACCGCCTGCCATGCAGGCTACAAAACCGGGTGTAAATGAACTACCGCCCCTGAAGCATCAACGCTATTTATAGATGTCATTATTAAGTAAATATTCAAAATTAGCCACTCCCAAGTTGTTCCCAACTACCCAACATAAAATAAATTCCTTGATTCTCATCACCGCCCGACTGAATTTTTTAATCCTCGTGAAAACGTTTTATATTTCGTTATACAATATAAATGTACCGCCCGACAAAATAATTCAAGACAGTTAATTTTTTATATTTTATATAGAGTTTTTATTGCCATTTTAAACTTCCAATTTGAAACAAACAGAATTTTGAATGAAATTTCATTGTATTTTAAAGAAACTCCGTCATTCTGTCATTGTTCGTGGAGATACGAACTATTGATATA
>CACRXK020001157.1:14498-59024 GCA_902702795.2 Paramuricea clavata | reverse complement strand
GAACACGAAAATAGGAATATCTGCCCCCCCCCCCCCAAATGATCGATCTTCCGGCGTCAATGGTCACTCTGAAATACTGGAGGAATCTTTGTTGATCAAACCTAATGGCCCTGTCACACTATTGCGTATCGTACTAGCGTATGCCAGCGTATGAAAAATATCACTCATACGCCGGTATACGCTGAAATACGCCAGGGGTACGTTAGGCATAGGTTGTATACGTTTCAAGCACGGTCGCATACGGTGGCATACGCTGGCATACGGCGAGGCAGAAAACTTTTTTAAGCATGTTCAAAAGTTTTGTGCGTATCGGACGTATGCTTTATACGATAAGCATACTTTAGGCACACGCTGAATACGCTAGAGGTACGCCAGATGTACGGTACTCATACGCTGGCATTTCAAAGGATTTTTGAGCGTATGAAAATTATTTCATTAATTTTCATACGCTTCTCATACGTTTCTCTCATACGCAATAGTGTGACAGGGCCTTAAGTTCTTACACGAGACGGTGAAATTAACCTAGCTCCTGCCTTTTTCTTATTATCTCGTAACCAATGTTCGTCTTTTGAGCGGCCAACACCGTCTGTAAACGAGCAAAAACAACAACAAGTCCTCTTCGGTGTCAGCCATTTTGTTTCTTTGCGTGCGAAAAATCGCCACCAGTTTGTGCACAAACTTTGCCGCGATGATCACTTCTTCAGATATTTTTTCGCGTCGCGTCCGGTGTATGTGGACCTTATAAGTCTTTTGGCTATGTCACTGGCCTAAAAAATAACTATTTTAACGCGATCAATGTAATATCTAAAACAAAAGTAATCCGAAGCCAACGTAATGGCAAAAACAACGCTAAAATGAAATGTTGTCGATTGGTTGCTGGTAGAAGACTTACGACAGGATGAATCTTAAATAACCTTAAAGCCCAGGTCACACTACACAATGATAACGATACGATAACTTGCATACGCGCGCTGATTAGTCACTGTTATCATTATCGTGCGTCTGAAAAAAGGATCATTATCGATTTTAAAATCGTTACCGTCAAACGATAATTTTATTATTTTCGTTGTCGTGTGGACACCAACACAATTGTTTTGCCAATTATCGCGTGTTTGCAATTTATCGTATCGTTATCGTTGTGTAGTGTGAGCGGGACTTAACTAGAAGAAGAAATGTTCACATAAATTAAAAAACAAAGATCAGTGCCAAAGTATAAAATCTGTTCTGTATAGTTATTTTTCATCCCAAAGAGACATAGCCCAACGACTTAACATTGACGTCCTTGTGATTTTGTAGAGATACAGCCATCAGAACTGAGGATTTTACAAAGCGAATCGGTACCTTCCCAAAGTTGTAGACAAGATATGTAGCTTAGGTCCAACGGGCTTAAAATTACATAGCTCAAAATGATCCAGGCAAAACGGTCTTTTGTTCATGCAATGTAGAGACTGGTTCATAGGAATTAGTCATTTTGAGTTATGCAATCGTGCATGTCTTCATCTATCCGTGTCGCTGAGCAATGAAAAAATTTGTCGTGAAATTAGTGAAGACAAAATTATAGCAGTTTGTGAGAAAAATGCGAGTCTACGGTTCGCGAAGTTTTCGGATTTGAACTCAGCGTGTTCGAAAGTGTTAAGTTCCAATAAGAATATTTCAGTTCCAGGACATGCTAAATGAAAATGGCACCTTTCGAAGTCACAGCAAACGGACTATATAACAACCGTTTTTTTGAATTCACAAAATTAATGTACTCTTGCCAATCTGACCCTTCATCAGAAGACGATATTATTATTGTCAATTTCTTTAAGCTTTCAAATTTTATTACGGAAAAAGATAAAGTTTGTCTATATTTGTCTTTTTCAGATATGAAATAATGAAGAATTGTTGGAAGGTTAGCCCAAGTAATCGACCAACATTTTCTCAAATATGGCAAGATCTTCATGACATGTTGGCTGATAATGAGGTTAGTCCATGCACAGGTTATTTGCGTTGTACTACAATAGGAATACGCTGCAAATCCAAAACTCTTGGCCTAAATTAAATCTAAAATTCTAAATTTTTGCATCCAAATTTTGAGCTTCACTAACTAATTTTGAACTTTACAAACTATACTTCACTGTAACTATAGAAATCTTAGTTGGATACTTCATCTGTTATATTATTAGTGCAAGTGTTAGCGAAGATTTCCGATTCTTTGAAGCAGTATAACGTGCTAGTTATTTGTGGCAGTTATTTTTGTTACAAATGTTACTCCTCAGGATATGTGTACTACATACCTGGAGTAAGCATGATAATGAGGTGCGTCCATGTACAGGTTATTTGCGTTGTACTACTATAGGAATACGCTGAAAATCCAAATCTCCTAGCCGGAAATAAATTTAAATTTCTAAATTTTCGCATCCAAATTATGAGCTTCACTTAGTAGTCTATGTGTTTCATGTATATATTATAAAAATAGCCGACAGGTGACAATAACTTTCATGTCAAGTAACATGTGAAAATAATTACATTTCATATGCAAATGTGAAATTTAAATCAGATATGACCGATTACATATCAGTAATATAATCAGGTTCCTTGCACGCGCAACTCAATGCATAATGTATTTTGGTAACCTTTTTCTCTCCAATCAGCGAACCTTATTTACTGGTTATGCTTACTTCCGGAGCATGCGCATAGACTATGGCTATGACTATGCATATGTGATCAACTTACTGCCAGATTGAACCAGATTTTAAAAACATGAAAGAAACTGAGGACGCTAGTTTGATAAAATGAGGTGATAGTGAAACATTCATTCTTTTTCAACTTTGCTTTCAAGAAATGCGAAGTAGGGAATTATAATTAGAGATGTTATTTCATTAACGTCGAGCTTGATTTAATTGTTTATTAATATACATTTGTTGCTTTGAAATTTATTTGCCTAAACACATTTTCCTTAAAGTTTTCAAGAATAAGCTGTATAATATAAATTGCACATTTCATTTCAAATACTATTGATTTGATCATAATCACGGCAAATAGCAGTTAACACGTTCTACGATAGGGTTGCATATTCTATTTAGCCTAATTTTTAGATAAATGCCTACATATCAGCTCATATCGTCAAAAAACGGGCATAATTTGTTTCCGTCTTGCAGAATCAACCTAATTTATTAAAAATAGTCCAGAAAAATATCAATTCTGGAACTATTGCAGGGGAATGATCAAATCTGTCCAAATGGGATAGATCCAATGCAATTACAAAACATTTATGAATGAGTAATTGGAGAAGTGGTTTTGAATGCGTTCAACAGCACTCGTTTTTGAATATATCGCAAACCGCCTAACATAACATAAAAAACCCAACTAAACAGTAAATAAACACTTTGACAACAGATTAAAAAAAAACTTTATTTATACCCACTTTATTAAGATACAGTATATACAATAAAGGCAATAATATACAAGGAATCTATGGTACGAATATGCTATAATTTACAATAGTTTTGGTTAAGATAGCATCAGCTAAGGAAAATGGAAATCAATTTACCGATTTTAGCGCTAATGAAAATGGTTTTGGATGCATCCAAAACCAATCCCTAGACAAATGCAAACAAATTAGGCAATTCATAGCTCATGAGAATGGTCCAAAACCAAACCTATAGGAAAATGCAAATCAATTTACCGATTTTAGTGCCAATGAAAATGGTTTTGAATACATCCAAAACCAATCCCTAGACAAATGCAAACAAATTAGGCAATTTATAGCTCATGAGAATGGTTTTGGACGCGTCCCATACCAACCCTGTAGGAGAATGCAAATCAATTTGCCGATATGTCCAAAACTATCCTAGAGAAATGCAAACCAATTCGCTGATTTTAGCAAAAAATCTCCAGACAAATGAAAACAAATCAGCCGATTTTAGTGCGTTTGGAAATGGTTTTAGATGCATCCAAAACCAATCTCCAAACAAGTGCAAGCAAATTGGCCAATTTATAGCTCATGAGAATGGTTTTGGACGCGTCCAAAACCAACCTGTGCAGGAAAATGCAAATCAATTTACCGACTTTAGCGCTAGTGAAAATGGTTTTGGATGCATCTAAAACCAATCTCTAGACAAATGCAAACAAATTAGCCAATTTATAGCACATGAGAATGGTTTCGGACGCGTCCAAAACCAACCCTGCGAGAAAATGCAAAACAATTGACCAATATGTCCAAAACTATCCTGGAGAATTGCAAACCAATTCGCCAATTTTAGCAAAAATTCCCCAGACAAATGAAAACAAATCAGCCGATTTTAGTGCTTTTGAAAATGGTTTTAGATGCGTCCAAAACCAATCCCTAGACAAATTTGCCAATGTATAGCTCATCAGAATGGTTTTGGATGCGTCAAAAACCAACCCTGCAGGAAAATGCAATTCAATTCACCAATTTTAGCGCGAATGAAAATGGTTTTGGATGCATCCAAAACCAATCCCTAGACAAATGCAAACAAATTAGGCAATTCATAGCTCATGAGAATGGTTTTGGATGCGTCCTAAACCAAACCTATAGGAAAATGCAAATCAATTTACCGATTTTAGCGCCAATGAAAATGGTTTTGGATACATCCAAAACCAATCCCTAGACAAATGCAAACAAATTAGGCAATTTATAGCTCATTAGAATGGTTTTGGACGCGTCCCATACCAACCCTGTAGGAAAAGGCAAATCAATTTGCCGATATGTCCAAAACTATCCTAGAGAAATGCAAACCAATTCGCTGATTTTAGCAAAAAATCTCCAGACAAATGAAAACAAATCAGCCGATTTTAGTGCGTTTGGAAATGGTTTTAGATCCATCCAAAACCAATCTCTAAACAAGTGGAAGCAAATTGGCCAATTTATAGCTCATGAGAATGGTTTTGGACGCGTCCAAAACCAACCCTGCAGGAAAATGCAACTCAATTTACCGACTTTAGCGCTAGTGAAAATGGTTTTGGATGCATCTCAAACTAATCTCTAGACAAATGCAAACAAATTAGCCAATTTATAGCTCATGAGAATGGTTTCGGACGCGTCCAAAACCAACCCTGCGAAAAAATGCAAAACAATTGACCAATATGTCCAAAACTATCCTGGAGAAATGCAAACCAATTCGCTGATTTTAGCAAAAAATCCCCAGACAAATGAAAACAAATCAGCAGATTTTAGTGCTTTTGAAAATGGTTTTAGATGCGTCCAAAACCAATCCCTAGACAAATTTGCCAATGTATAGCTCATCAGAATGGTTTTGGATGCGTCCAAAACCAACCCTCCAGGAAAATGCAAATCAACTCACCAATTTTAGCGCCAATGAAATTGTGTTTGGATGCATCTAAAACCAATCTCTAGACAAATGCAAACAAATTAGCCAATTTATAGCTCATGAGAATAGTTTCGGACGCGTCCAAAACCAACCCTGCGAGAAAATGCAAAACAATTGACCAATATGTCCAAAAATTTCCTGGTGAAATGCAAACCAATTCGCTGATTTTAGCAAAAAATCCCCAGACAAATGAAAACAAATCAGCCGATTTTTGTGCTTTTGAAAATGGTTTTAGATGATTCCAAAACCAATCCCTAGACAAATTTGCCAATGTATAGCTCATCAGAATGGTTTTGGATGCGTCAAAAACCAACCCTGCAGGAAAATGCAAATCAATCGCTGATTTTAGCAAAAGATCTCCAGACAAATGAAAACAAATCAGCCGATTTTAGTGCGTTTGGAAATGGTTTTAGATGCATCCAAAACCAATCTCTAAACAAGTGCATGAAACAAATTGGCCAATTTACAGCTCATGAGAATGGTTTTGGACGCGTCCAAAACCATCCCTGCAGGAAAGTGCACATCAATTTACCGATTTTAGCGCTAGTGAAAATGGTTTTGGATGCATCTAAAACCAATCCCTAGACAAATGCAAACAAATTAGCCAATTTATAGCTCATGAGAATGGTTTTGGACGCGTCCAAAACCAACTCCGGCGAGAAAATGCAAATCAATTGACCAATATGTCCAAAACTATCCTGGAGAAATGGAAACCAATTCGCTAATTTTAGCAAAAAATCCCCAGACAAATGAAAACAAATCAGCCGATTTTAGTGCTTTTGAAAATGGTTTTAGATGCGTCCAAAACCAATCCCTAGACAAATTTGCCAATGTATAGCTCATCAGAATGGTTTTGGATGCGTCAAAAACCAACCCTGCGAGAAAATGCAAATCAATTGACCAATATGTCCAAAACTATCCTGGAGAAATGCAAACGAATTCGCTGATTTTAACAAAAAATACCAAGACAAATCAGCCGATTTTAGTGCATTTGGAAATGGTTTTAGATGCATCCAAAACCAATCTCTAGACAAAGGCGAACAAATTAGCCAATTTAAAGCTCATGAGAATGGTTTTGGATGCGTCCAAAACCAACCCTGCACGAAAATGCAAATCAATTCACCAATTTTAGCACTAATGAAAATGGTTTTGGATGCATCTAAAACCAATCCCTAGACAAATGCAAACAAATTAGCCAATTTATAGCTCATGAGAATGGTTTTGGACGCGTGCAAAACCAACCCCTGCGAGAAAATGCAAATCAATTGACCAATATGTCCAAAACTATCCTGGAGAAATGCAAACCAATTCGCTGATTTTAGCAAAAAATCCCCAGACAAATGAAAACAAATCAGCCGATTTTAGCACTTATACAAATGCAAAGAAATTAGACAATTTATAGCTCATGAGAAAGAAATGCGAACAAATTAGCCAATTCATAGTTCATGAAAATTGTTTTAGATGCGTCTAAAACCAATCCTGTAGGAAAATGGAAGTCGATTCACCGATGTGCCCAAGACTAATCCTAGAGAAATACCAAAAAATTCACTGATTTTAGCGAAAAATCCCCAGACAAATCAGCCGATTTTAGCGTTTATGGAAATGGTTTGGGATGCGCCCAAAACCAATCTCTTGGATGCGTCCCAAACCATTTTAAATCGGTAAATTGATGTCCATTTTCTTTTGGATCGGTTTTGGACGCATCCAGAACCATCCTCATGAGCTATGAATTGGCTAATTTGTTTGCATTTGTCTAGGGATTGGTTTTGGACGCATCCAAAACCAATTTCATTACCGCTAAAATGGGTAAATTGATTTCCATTTTTTATGTGATTGGTTTTGGATGCATCCAAAACCATTCTCATGAGCTACATATATATTGGCTAATTTTCCTGCATTTGTCCAGGGATTGGTTTTGGATGGATCCAAAACCAATCCATAGACAAATGCAAACAAATGAGCCAATTTATAGCTCATGAAAATGGTTTTGGATGCATCCAAAACCAATCCCTAGACAGATGCAAACAAACTAGCCAATTTATAGCTCATGAGAATGGTTTTGGATGCGTCCAAAACCAATCCTATTGGAAAATGGAAATCATTTTACAGATTTTAGCGCCAATGAAAATGGTTTTGGATGCATCCAAAACCAATCCTAGACAAATGCAAATAAATTTGGCGGTTTCACAGTTTACGAAAATTGTTTGGGCGTGTCCAAAACCAATTTGATAAGAATATGGAGACTAATCGACCAATTTTCTGTAAGTCATTATGAAAATGGTTTTGGATGTATCCAAAACGAAACCTAGAATTAATTATATAAGCTGTTATAAAAACCGTTCGTGATATACTTATAGTCAATGTGGAACAGCAATCAGTCTGCGTCTTTTGCTTTCTGGCTTTTCATAAAATGGCGAATCTGCCTCCTTGCATCCGTGTGCAACTTGGAATTCGAGTGAAGGTGGAAGCCCGGCAGATAAACACATTCCTTTGGCAATTTATAATTCAAAGGCAGTTTTTCATTTGTCAATGACAATAAAGATGGAACATCTTTCAAAACCGATAAATCCTGCAAAGAAAGTTAAGAAGCACATTTATCTTTCAAGTATATACATACCGCACAGTATCATAAACTGTTTAGATACAATATGGAGATTATATATAGATAGCTCATTGCTATAGAGTGTGTTATATGGAACGGCAAAAACACTATACCTGCAGGAAATAAAACAGTTTCATATGTAGGGGCAATCGTGTGGAATAAATCAAGCTTAGAAGGAGTTTTGTGGTGATTAAAGTCACAGAACTTAGTGTGTTGTAGCTATGGGCGAGGCTAGGATCTGTCGCTAGTTGTTCAAGTCTTTTGTCTTTATAATGTGGTAAAGAACAGGAAGTAAAAAGAACATCATGTGGGAAAAATGTTGGAAGTAGTAATGAAGAATCAGACTGAAAAGTGAAAACAAAACTTTTGTCAGAAAGTGTATGCATATAAAGTGATAGGACTATATACAGTAGAAGGACAAATGCATGGTATAAGCATCAGATTTATACCACATGTTTGGATTAAAGTAGTAGTGCTATACTTAATGTTCAGTTGCCTCAAAGTTGACATTGTGTTTCCCAGGGCTGTAGCAACCGGGGTGGGGTTGGGGGGGGGGGTTGTGGTGGTGGTGGTTTATGGTCTGCAGCACCCCAAATAATTTGTAAACTAGCGAAAATCTGTAAAGTTTGAGAGGGAAATAATGACCTAATAATCGCCACTGATTAATCAGCCCCCCCCCCCCATACAAAATTGCTTCCTATGGTAGTGGTTTCACATGAACTCATGAAGTCATAAACAATTATACAATGTGATATTTGCTGTGTTGGTGTAGTGTACTCAGGTGAATAAGATGCTTGTGATGTTACTCTTGAGTGTGAATCGACACCGGGCAGGCTTGAACAATATGCCTGGCCACGGTGGGAATCGAACCTACGACCTTTGGAATACTTGCCCAATGCTCTGCCAACTGAGCTACGCGGTCAGGTCGGTTCGAGCATGCGATATTTCGGAACTGAGGCTAGTTCCTTCGATATCAGTGTAATCTAATAATCATGATATTTGCTGTGTTGGTGTAGTGTACTCAGGTGAATAAGATGCTTGTGATGTTACTCTGAGTGTGAATCCACACCGGGCAGGCTTGAACAATATGCCTGGCAACGGTGGGAATTGAACCTACAACCTTTGGACTACTAGCCCAATGCTCTGCCAACTGAGCTATGCGGTCAGGTCGGTTCGAGTGTGAGATATTTCGGAACTGAGTCTAGTTCCTTCGATATCAGTGTAAACTAATAATCATGATATTTGCTGTGTTGGCAAATATCATGATTATTAGATTACATTGAAATATCATGATTATTAGATTACACTGATATCGAAGGAACTAGACTCAGTTCCGAAATATCGCATATTCGAACCGACCTGACCGCGTAGCTCAGTTGGCAGAGCATTGGGCTAGTATTCCAAAGGTCGTAGGTTCGATTCCCACCGTGGCCAGGCATATTTTTCAAGCCTGCCCGGTGTGGTTTTTCAATAATCAGAAGTATATAATGGTAATACTAGATTTTCATCTACATTATCCTTCAACTGTTAATCAAGTGTGATGCCAACAAAATCTTGATATTTACCCATAACCAACATGTGGCAGTACATACAGTATATACATGAACTTGTCGTTAGAGCTTGACAACTGGTGTCTGTACCTCAGTTGGTTAAAGCACTGTATTGCCAGTACCAATATAGAATAGAATAGAATAGAATAGAAACTTTATTTCACGAGGGAAAACGTATTAACCGTAAAAGTTATCTAACATACGGCCCTCGCACTATTTTGATATTTACAGGCATAAAAAGTATTAAGAATTACGACTATTTACATTTGAGAAAAAAAATAATTAGTAATGAATACAATTACAATTTAGTAAATATTTACAATTTATACAAAATAGATCTTCGATATGGTTAGTAAGGGTAAGCTTGTTAAGAAAGATTTTACGAATTTTTTGATTGGCGTTAGTATATGAAGAGCAAGATGGCGAAGCAGCAAGTTGCTTACAATCTCTATCTAAGCAATTAAAAAGAATGGAAGCACTGTACAGAAATGTTCGTTTACCAGAGTCAGTACGCGGGAAGGGGGGTTGAAGGTCATATGCCAGAGGGCCGCAAGTTCAATTCCTGACAGGGGCCTGTAGATGAATTTTTCACAACTGTTTCTGGTTAGGTCTAGGCTAATAAATATATATGTATAAATTTCCACTCGACAATTTCCATTTACAAGACCATGTTTAATTCATGAGCATTTTGAAACATTTCACGAAAAGCCTGTGACATATATTTCAGATTACCCCTTGATTATTTTCATTACGCACTTCAGAAAATGAAACTTGTACAAGTAAATAACTACAGTATTTACTAATATTTACACTAGTTTTGTACAAAAATTAATGAAACAAAATAATATTGTCTTGTTATCACAACCACAATAACGTCATCTTGACGCCAACTGCTTTCAGTCAGCTGTGACCAATTTGTATATAATGATCGGAAAAAATATTTGTTCAGTTGAAAAAGCGAGCGGTTACTCCATGCATGCTTTTTTTTCTACTGTTTCCGACAATTCACACGCTGTGGCTCCGGTGTATGCCATTCAAAATATTGTATTAATAACTCAATAAGAATGAGATTGTCGCGTTAATTAACATCATTACTATTTTTTTATTTATTTTTAGAAATCTTACATCAACCTCCAGCAAGTGGAAGACGACGGACTACAAACAACGGTCAAGCCTTTTAAAGTGATAACCACAGATGATAAGATAGATGCTTGACTAAACCCACTTTTTCTAAACATCTTAAATAGAAATATCTGCCTAGACATTGTGGATCTAACCAGTGCAGCATGTATACGCTGTAACTATATAATAATTATTTGAATACTTCACCTGTTATCAGGCATTAAAATAAGCGTGTTTTTGACATATACTTTGTATCCTTGTAAAAGGAAAATGTGTCCTTGTAAATTGAAACGTGTGTACTTGGGACATGTACTTAAGTACTTTGTCTTGGTGGAATAAAGCCCAGAAAATCCATTCCTAGTCATTTCCCACAGCAATATTGTTTAAAGTGAAGTAATCATGTGTTTATTGCCTGATGATAGCCAGATATATATTTCTGGTTTATATATTTCTGGTTTTTCTGTTTATAACATGTCAAGATCGCCTGTAAAATTACCAACGGCTTCAACTATTTTTCTATTGGCGCGGTTTCACGATAATGGCAATATCCGCACAAATCATTCTACAAAAATCAGGACTTGCCTTTAAGCATTTTCATCAGGCAATTGAAAATTTAATTATGAATCATTTAGACTTCGAATTGATTTACGTACTTGCAGAGGAGGTTGGGCAGCAGGCCGCAAAGCATCATGGGTACTGAGCGCCTAATTCGACGATTGGCTTTCATTGCTGTTGATCAAGTTTACCTTTTTTAAAATTGCATGGAACGTGCTGTCTTTTTAGTTTGATAAATAATCCGTCTGAGAAAAGGAATTATGTTTAATTTATATTCCCAATACCGAGGCTCTTCTTTCTAAGTTGGATGGCGTTAAATCTCCGTGTATCATCAACTTGAAAACAAGCGCAGTATTTGAGGTTGGTATACTACAATGCATTACAGTTATCGTGTTATTTTATAGTCAAATTTCCGTTTTTATTTTATTCTAACTTGCACTTTTAAACACTGTACACACTGTGTGTGTGTATATGTACTGTGTCACTGTGATACAAATGTACATGTCAGTTTGAGTTAAACGAATTGTTTAATAAATTTTTGCTGAAGTATGATGCCTGTTTGTATGGAAAGATTTTTACGTCTATGTGCATACAGTATAGTTATATTTTTCAATTTTCGTCTGTAAAATATTGCCATAGCTGTGTGTTGTTCTAATATTACTGTAAATAGTGACACACTTTTGCATTAGATTGCTAATTTTAGAGATTACAGTGTATGTATAAAATAATAAAATAAAAATTTTCTTGTTATGATTTTGTAGAAAGAGATCTACTTGAGTGGTTGGCTGGTCTTGAACCTGGTCAGGATGGACATGGTAATGAAGGTGATGGGGCAGAAAGTGGTGACCCGTTAAGTGATGAGGATTAAAGTGACGAGGATGAAATGACCCATGCTGTACCATTCAAGCGTATCGGTGCTGCTCATGAGAACAAATAACCAACATCATTTGGAACAGGCATACCTTGCTCTTCATGGACAAGATAAACCAGTGCAGGTAAGAATACAGCCAGAGCCATTGAATCCAATGGACCCAAGCGCAATTGCAATTGATGTACACTATGGAACTGGATGGACACATGTGATGTTGGCTATATTGCTTCTGAACTACAGTATGCAAGTATTTGCACCGACTAATTGCCACAGGAGATATCTTAGAGGCCTATGTTCAGTATATAAAGTATACGGTTGACTTTTTTAAACTAGGATTTTTTAAAAATTTTCTTAAAGTGACGTGGTGAGTGGGAGACTCAAGTGGTAAGGAGGAGCATGAGTGTACGTTGACATATGTTTGTGATATAATAGTAACTCACTAGGTTTAGCAAGTTACAGAAATGATGTTATTTAAATTGTCATTTTGGCTAACTTTTTAGATTTTTTCAGCATTTTTACCTTTTACTTTATTGCCAAACAAAAATAATTTAAGTAGTTGTGTATCTATAAGATAACAATATCTATAAAGTGCACTTGTGCAACTCCCGAGGTCAAAAGTAGCAATATTGTTTTTTTTTTAAATAAATAAATTTATTAGTAGGACACCAATATGGTTCTGATTACCTATATCTAAACTTAAAAAACCATGTGCTATAAATAAATGCATCTACCTATTTCGTGACTGAATATAATTTATTTTGTCAAGCCATGTAATTAATTTTGAAATTGCTGTGACTTTGTGTAACCCTTCTGCAGGAATTGCATGAGCATAAACCCTAAAGCATCAACCCATCCCCAACAACAAAATTACATCTTACTATCAATTTCAATTTGTTTTTGAAATCTGACGACCAATGTTTCTTTGTAAGTTCGGAATGTATGTTGTAACGTTCGACTGCAGTTCATTTTAAAGTTGGTTCCGATGTTGGAAGTAGATGTGTTGTTCTATAATAGATACTTAGTTAAAAGCAGGCTGAGTTGAATTTAAATGGTTCTTATTTCTAGTCAAAATATGGGTCTCTAGTTACTTGTTTCTATATACACCTGTTGACTCTGGATGGTCTTCAGAAGTATCAAATAATGTACCTGCCATTATAAATGCTTCCTCCTTTAACTTAATAATTATAGTGTACATGCATACTAAAAACCCAAACATGGTGAATTATACTACAGGTATATACAATAACTGTACCATCTAGGGTGTTAAAACTGGCTTGTCCAAAAAATACTGTGCGTGATGTGTGGCAACCTATTTTCATGGACATTGTACACAATCATGGTGCTTGAAATGAATTGTCGCATGCTGACAATTCAGCATCTTTTCGAGAAAAATTATCGAAACACATGAGGTAGATAATGTAAACAGCAGCTGACAAATTTTGAGGTATTCAAGAAATATCACAAAGCTTGCAAGTTGCTGTTTAAAGACAACAATTTCTTAGGTCATCCATGGACATCTAATAAAAAGTGGCTGAGGTCTAATTTCAAGAGTGTCTGGTGCCAACTCTACACTACTATAACAAACATAATCTATTTATTAATTAATGTCAATAAATTTGATCAAATATGCTCAAGCATGTAAATATGATACAGTACATGTATGTGCACTTTCTATATTGCAATTGCGCTCAGATATTTAGTGGAGCATGTTGTTGGCCACGTTGAGGGATCATGGCTCAATTTGTATTCACCGATAACTTTCAGAAAGACATCATAAAGGACAAGAGATAAAATACATCATTTTATCGAAAATTTATCCTAGTAATCCATTCAAAAATGTCTTCATTCTTCAACATCATCAGTTGGCCCTGCCCCTGGATGTTCAGGAAGAAGCCCTTTATCAATTCCATATCGATATCTGAACTCCTATAATTAAAAAGGAACATAGAATTTTCACGGAGAGAAAATCTGATCACTTTATATATAATGTGCTGTTCTTTTAAAATCGTCTCTACCAGCAGACAATTTCGCTTGCGAAGCAGATAGGCATGCATGTCAAGGAGATGGCATGAGATAGGCATGCAGGCTAGTATACCAGCGCAGATATAAAATCTGTAAAAACAGGCAAATAACTCCTAAGTTTTCTAAGTAGTCTTTCAAAAGTAGTTTAACACTTACTCCTAATATTGGGGGACTTTCAGAAAACCAAGCTTTGGTGGCGCAATATCTTCACCAGTTATTAGACGCCATTTTGGCAAAGGTTGAAGTTAGTATGGTCACTTCAATGTCAAGTATCTCCAAAACTGCCGGGGGATCCCGGGCATCCCTCCAGAAGTTTTTTTGTTTAGACATTTGTCTTGAATTTTTTGCAAAAATTACGAAAATCGAACCATGGGAATTCCAGAATTTTTACGTTGAAAGTTGTAAACAGACTCGGACTTGAGTCATCACGTTGCCACGACATGACCAACTTTAATCGTTGAAAATAGGTTCAAAAATAACGTTTACCTCAGAAATTCTTGCAAATATCGCCAGTCCTTTTATAATACTTAGGCCACAGTTGCATTTTGATAGAAAAATTTGAATATTTATATATATTTTTTGAGTGCTTCTGTGTCCAATGCAAATTTGAAGGCCAAAAATCTTCGCAAACACGATGGGAAAATAGCGCGATTTCATTGGTCGAGATTTTCACGTGACAGCTGTCCAGCCCCCTCTGCGATATACATTAAATACCCACATAAAAACCCAGTAATTTTGACGTCAAAAATGCAGGGTTTTACTGTATCTATTATATACAACTTGCTTGTTTATTAGCATATTAAAATTTAAGAAATAGAAAACATTTTCCATGTTTCTTTAGCGTTATAGAAACACGCGTGAAAGTTTGGGAGAAACGAGAAATTGCGTGGGAACACGAGCACGAAGTGCGAGTGTTTCCACGCAATTTCGAATTTCTCCCAAACTTTCACAAGTGTTTCTATAAACTCTATAGGAACACGGAAAAAATGTTTTCTATTTTCTTTATTAAATAGCGTTTTGAAAACAAAAAAAGACAAATTTATTGATTTTAGTTACATTCATTGAAATATTAATTCTAATTTATATGTTCGTGCAAAGAATAATTAAAGCTTACCGCTGTCAAACAAAGTATACCGCTGTCAAAACAACAGACAGCACTTAACAGGCTTACTTTACTGAAGTAGCAAGTAGTTCACTCAAAAATATAACTAGAAATACATGCATGCAGTGACCCCTCGCCTTGCTAACCAAACCACTATATCTTTCAAAAATGAAGTATCAGCAGTAGTTGTGGTTGCACAACATATTTTTTGTTCAAAATTGTACAAAGAAAATAAAAGACCATTACTTTTAATTATTCACCTATGAAAGTTAAGCCGCAGCCCATGCATGGTCAGACATATGTGGGGCATTTGATTTTTCATTAAGTTATTTGGTTAAATTCCCCACCATGGGGGGACAGATATCAGTCAATACCCCACTCACAGAATACTACACAGAAGTCCATCTCCATTGTTTTTTGCATAAGCGCTTTTCGTCACTCAGCAAGTACTGCATGTAAACAGAAGCAGCCCCCTGGAAATATTGAAAATGCCACACATCCAGGGGGGTGACCGCTTCTGTTTATGGTACTTGCTGAGTGATGAATCATGGCGAATAGTGCTTACACAAAAAATAATGAAGATGGTCTGTGTAGTATTCTGTGCCTCACTGTTGGGCACACATATTTGTCGTTAAAGTTGTTTGCCCAGTCCTGAATACAGGCTCATTCTAAGAATGCAAAATGGCAGTCAATTCAAATATCTCCACCCTTGGGAGACGGTTTGATCAAATGCCCCACATATGCCCAACCTTCCCCCCCCCCCTGGGATTGACATTGATAGGTGCTTTACAAAATCACTAGGTTTTCCATGATCAAGCAACAAGGAACAACCGAACAAGGGTATACATTTCCAAGTTATATAAAAAATAACTTGCTTTATCCAGCACAAACTGACACAAACACATTTTCAATTGCATTCCGCCCTTGGCAATTTGATGCCCGTGTTGACAAAAAGTTCGCGTGTTTATGTTCCCTATGTATACTAGATCAAACACATGCAACTAAGGCCGGCGAGAGCCAACCACGGGCCCCGGGACAAAATGACAAATTGGTGAACAGAGGTCCCCTGTCCTTCTCGACTCTCCCGCTGGCGCATGGCCACGCCAAAGTCTATTTTTAATCGCAATCAACGGAAATCGCAGAGAGAATTGGTAAAGTGATATGTATAACTGTTGCTCGAATGCCTCGAAATAGAGTTCTAATACACTTTTCACTTTTAATAAAAGTTTCGAAAACACAATACAGCGGGAGGACACCATACAGCAATGAAAACATGACATACAGTATCAAAAGAAATGGTATCGTACAAATTGAGATATCGATAGGATACAAAACAAAATGGTTTTGAAAGAATTTCACGCTTTTTCTTTTTGCTATTTGTTTAAAGTGAATATTTCGGAGTTTTAACTAAGTTTTAAATATATTGTACGTGAATATATTTGATACAGTAAAATATAATAAAGAAATCCTATACCTTTCAAGTTAAATACAACATTTTGTGCTTTTTTCGTAATCTGGGGACGATTTTTTCAATATTCGTCGATTTTGAAACCAAATTTGCCGAATCATTCTTTTTGAAAAGCATTTACTAGTCAGGTGCCAAACAATGTGTCAGATTTACTATCCAACTAGCCAATCAGAACGCGCGAAAGCTCATTTGATCGATATGCAAAATTTATACTAATAATAAATATTTGATGTTCATGATATCATATATCAATCTCTAGACCGTTACTGTTCAATCGCAAATCAAATTGTTCGATTATTCATCAAAGCAATAATAATAATATAAATTCATATTCATTTATTTAATTTTTGCATTTCCGTCTGAATCAAGCTTATATTTTTTCACCAATTATTCCTAGCCAAACACAATGCTTGAGAACAGGTGACTTCACCTAAGTGAAGTAACAAGTACGATCGTACTATAGTGGACCAGGAACTGCGTGACCCAGTTTCGATCTTGAGCAAATCGTTAAACGTTCAAAACCTTCGAGATTTTGACTTGATAAACAAATAACTAGACACTTGTGAAACTAATGTTCTCGAAGTTTGCAACGTAGACTGAGTTCGCTAAATGTTTTGCTTTAATTTGGTCATGCAAGATACACTTTATCCGGGCAAAATGTGTCTAGTGCCCTGTGTATATAGCCTAAATGAGGTGTAAATCTGGACAAAGCATAGATAACTAAATGCGCAGTTTTCAAAAGTATTTCCTCGCATTTGAATTCGATAGATAAGTTAAATGTCCCGCAATATTTAGAATAAACATGCCGTGCCTAAGTCAGCTAACTTTTGCCGTACATCAAATTTTGCCTTGCCGTGCCTGCCATTAATTACAAAATAAGTTAAGGTAACAAATTATCTGAATTGTTGCCAGGTTAATGCAATTTCATCTCGCTTAGTCATGGCTTCATAACTGCATGCTTGTGCTAAAAAAAATTTTCATGTCTTTGTTTTTACGGTTCACGATTTTCTATCGGACTATGAATATTATATGACAGCCAGATAGCAATATTACTCCACTATGCTTTGAGAAACTAAGCCAGCGTGTTAAATTTAGTCAACTTAACGCTTATAATTAATTGTTATAATTAGTCGTTCACATTCTTGAGAAGGTTTAGACTATTGTGATTGTGTTCACAACAATAGACAAGACAATGTCTTTCTTATCGATTGCGTTTGCTGATATATTTGCTGAATATTAATGATATGTATATATTATTTGCTACGAATACAGTCAAAAATTGCTTGTATCTTGCTTCTAAAGTCAAAAATGAAAAATCGAACACTGTCAATCGATGCGGAATATTGCTTAGAATAATTGTTTCAAATTTCATTCCGATCAGACAAGTAATGACGGAACCTTAAGGCCTGATTCCACGGGCGCTTTTTCTTGGCGAAATGCGAAATATTTCGCCTGTTTCTTTTGAATTGTGAGCAATCAAGTAGAAATAATTTATTCGAGTGGTCGCAATTCAAAAGAAACAGGCGAAATAATGCGCATTTCGCCAAGAAAAAGCGCTCGTGGAATCAGGCCTTTAGGGTTTTTTCAAAGAGCGTCGCCCCCTAACAACAACAACAAGATTAGCAGCGATTGGGGACCAGTTCCTGGTCCAAAAATATGTTGCGCCCCCCTCCCCCCCCATTCAATATTTAATCACATGACCACACTATAATTTGACTAAGAGTGGGTGATACCCATGAGATCAAATTTGAGTATCATTTATCAGAACACGGGATGTACTGATCATACATGCAGTTACATCATCAGCAACTACGTGTACCACACGAGAAGCAGTCCCGACCACAGGATTAACGACGCCAGGTGTCTATACTGCATGTGTGTTTAGCTCATTTTATCTCGATAATAATTGGAATTCTGTACAGTACATGTATAACTTGCAAATTCTATACTGTCGGTGCCTTGATTATTTATCAAAACTTCTGTAGACAGTACTGACAGTAACATCACAAACATCATATTCACCTGAGTACATATAACACCAACACACACAAAAAGTAGCTAGTATAATATCTTGGAATAGATTGATATCGAAGGAATTAGACTCAGTTCCGAAATATCACGAACTATATCGAACCAAGTTGAGCTCGTAGCTCAGTTGGTATCGCATTGGACTAGTATCCCAATTCCCAATTTATTATGCAATTACAAGGTAATAGCATAGAAAGAGGCGAATTAGCTATTGAAAACGTCCCGCCCGATGAGGGTCGTTTAGTAAAATTCCCTTGGGCGCCGCCCAAGGGAATTTTACTAAACGTCCCTCATAACATCACAAACATCATATTCACCTGAATACATAACACCATGCACACACACACACACACACACACACACACACACACACACACACACACACACACACACACACACACAAAGTATGTTTTAGACAAGTTTACATAAACTGACTTAACGTTGTTCTAGTCTCGTTCAAGTTTGTACTTTTCAGTATAACTTCAGCATGAAAACCCCACTCTGCAAAATTACATTGCATGATATACGGTATATACATTTAACTATTTACGCCATTTTTAAATATATTATTAATGCTTTACTTGGAATTTAACTGCGCGTGTTGACACCTTAGACTTAGTATTCTATATTGCACAAATAATTGAGGATAATAACTATTTTATAAGGGTCGCCATCTTCAGATACGTTGTATTTTGGGCATTGAAATCTAAAAATAGTTTAATAGGGGAAGAAACCTCTACAACGTTATACATCATGCCTTCAAGATCATGCGATCCATCACGCAAACGTGATGTCCTTTCGTAAATTATATAGAATATAACTTTTTGGACGACACACATCAAACATGGAAAATAAACGGTTTAAATCATCGCAATTTCTGCCAATGCTTTACCCATCTAAATATGATCAAAATTTAGTTTCACCTATCAATCGTTAGTTATTCCATTCACACATTTGAGCCGTTTGATTACTATGTAAATACCGTCACAAGGACGCTTTGTTTGAATAAAGAATCAAAGTGCACTTAACCATATGTCATTAGCGCCATACGTGCAGCGTTTCGAGTCATTATAGGCAGCTTAAGTATATAGGCCAGAAACACGACGACGACAGCAAACAATACAATGAGTCAATGAAAGAAAGAAATAATTAAAGTCCAAGGGAGTTTCAGACGTGGTCGTCGTTTACAACGGCAAATCACAGATTTTCACGTCTTTTATACAACGCCTGCATTTCAAGCCGTAACAAGTGCAATTAACTCAAAATTCGGTCAGAAGAATTCTTCCCAAACTTAAGGCCAATGTTTTCAGCTTCTTATGCTGAACTAAATTCATACGAATTATAATATACGACAAGTTTTCTTTACTATAATTTATATGAAGGAATTTGTTTTCGCCGTCGTCGTCGTGTTGTCCTCCTACATGCTTATAAGCTCGCTATTGACTTGGATTCGGTGAGCTTGAGTCGCTATAGTTTCAGCGACTCGACTGGAGTCCAATATGACTCAAATTATTAAGGGGAATTTCGTTGCTTACCAATTTCAATACTGTATCCCAGAGTGCAACTAGTTCCAACACTGAATACGTTTACGTTGAACTTCATGCAAAATCTTTATTGTTTGCAAAACAGTTGTTCGTGTCAAAAAATTTTGTGGTACTTGTTGAAACCAGCAGTAACAGACAAACACCAGTCAAATGATCAAGTTTACTATAATTTTAACATTCTGACAGTTGCTGACATCCTTATTATGTTTTGAGTTAATGATCGTTTCAAAAAAAAAAATTACTACGACAATGAACATGCTTGACATTGCAACTCGTCAATTTAATTTACTCTTCAGCATTGAAGAACTCAGTAATGGAACATGATGGGACGGTATCGCCACACTTTCTGTTACGTTTGTTTCCTCTCCTGATCATTGTCCGAATTAATCACACGAACACAATCACAAAGACCGCTTTGTTTTATTGAAAATAGGCAGCACTTGACCGCATTATCATTTACGTCATATATACATGCATGCCTGTTGAACATCCGGCAAAAGCTTATTTTAACAACATACTTCGAGAATTTGGTTAACTTGTTTATTTGAACAGCAGTTTGCTCCGATAAATAAGTTAACTGCGTTGCACTTGTCCAGACAAGCAACAAGAAGTGAACATCAGCCAAATAATGAAGTTTGGAATAATTTCATCGTTTTTGACAGTGGCTTACTTATGCACAGGGCCAAATGGTAAGACAATCAATCTGTTTATCTCCGCCATGAGTTTATGTTGCATCCGCGTTTATACTGATTTGTGCGTGCATGTGTGGGTGTGAAAATTTGTGGGAATAATAGAAATTGGTTAAATATGTCTAATTTGGATAAAAAATTAGACGAAGGATTAGGTAGAGTAAACCAAATGCGAAAATAGCCCACTATGATATAATTTATGCATGATACATAAATCAATTCTTCGGCGGTGTACATATGTGTACAGTATGTGGGTGATAGCTTATTAGTAACCCTACACAGTAGCACGAGAACCCACGAATAGCCTAACTAACTGAACGACAGATTCCTACTCGTTCGTATGATAGATATTTTCTATTATGGCTATGGGATAAAATCATTATAAAGCTCGTAAACTTTCGTGCATATTAAATATATCAAACCATACTGACCGTGATGGTAGCGGTGTTTTGGGGAAGTAATGCAATCAATACAGCAATAAATCACATACATTGGTTATTGCTGTTTACACCGGTAGAAACAGCAGTGTATACAGTCTACCCTAGAGAACCATATTTCCTTCTCTTCGTACTTTGGCAAAGGCACTCGATATATATACGGGGACGCCGGAACGATAAAAAGACAAGGGGGGGCAAACGCGCACCAAAGGGCACCTCTATAGACCCCGGTAAAGATATAAACTTACAATTATGTGGTAACTTGCCAATGAAAACAAACGCACTTAATCAGGTCACATTCAAGATCACAACTCATGATTTTGCCCAAAAAACATCACTGGAAATGTGATTTATCAGGTAGTATTTTATAACTCAAAGGGCACCCTTGCCCTCCTTGTCCTTCCTAGCAAAAGGCAAGAGGGCAATTGCCCCCCCCCCCCCCAGTTCCGCCGTCCCTGGATATATACACCTTAACAATATTACAATACACATTCCCGTACATTCAACATCAGCAAAGCCAAAGACATTCGCGGAGCTAATTTCCTACGTTTTGGCCATTTATGATACTTTTCAGATACACTCTCGCTGTAGAGCAAGTATCCTTTTCGTGTGTCATCACTATGAAGCGTCGCCTTTCAAATCTAGAAAGTCCTTATCATTTGTCTTTTTATCAAACTCTTCACAAAGAAAACTAACATCTCGCCTTCTCAAACTAGATATCCTCTTTCCATGCAGATACATGCATGCAGAAACCGCTCGCCTTGCTGACAAAATCATTAGGCATTGTATTTTCCAAACATGAAATATTTAAAGTAGTGCCATGGTAACACGATAATTTTGTTAAGAATATTTTTGCAAAATTATCAAATTTAATTACAAAATTAATTACAAAATTAATTACAAAATTATCAATTACAAATTTAATTACAAAATTATCAATTCCCAAACATGTATATGTTAGGTATGTTATTATACGTAATATAAGCTTCAATTTAAGGTAGGCCTAAATTTAACCTCGAACAATTCGCAACACGTTTTTAAATGTTCCTTAGGCGAGACTTTTTTTATTCATTCAGTTTACGGATGCGCCGAGCGTAAATATTATGCAGAAAGTAAAAAATGAATTTGGATGTCAACAATTTTACACTTTTAGTTAATTGGGCGCTCTGACATGAAGTATAGACCAAGTAAACTTTGACTCTAAGTACTACTAGCTCATGTTATCGTTGTGACATTCAATGTATGTATGTATGTATGTATGTATGTATGTATGTATGTATGTATGTATGTATGTATGTATGTATGTATGTATGTATGTATGTATGTATGTATGTATGTATGTATGTATGTATGTATGTATGTAGGTATGTGTGTATGTATGTATGTATGTAAAATTTTATTTAAAAGCAAAAAGGAAAAAAAACGACGCTAGCACCATCAGCTACAAGCTGGTTTCCATGAGAGGCGTCGGAACACAAATAAAGTTATTTACAAGAATATTTACAAGATATTTGCATGATTACGAGGAAATAAGTAAGTTATATAACAAGACTATTAATATTCATTTTAAAGGTATATTCAGATTGAGCTAGTTTTGCTTGCAAAGGGAGCCTATTCCAGAGTTTCGTCCCGCTAAGTTTAAAGCTATTTTTGAGGAATTCTCTTTTGGGATGTGGGAGAACCAAATCACTACTCGAATTTCTAAGATTATAATTAATTTCCAAAGCACTAATCCTAGTCAACAATTCTTTCAAACTCGACGCACCTTGCTTATTTAAAATTCTATACTTTAAGATTGCTTTATTCCTTTTACGTCTCCCTTCTAGTGCTCCCCATCCAAGAGTTTCAATAACGTCAGCCAATGGAATTTCATAACTAGCACCGGCAATTATTCTAGCCGCGCGATTTTGAAATTTTTGAAGTTTTTCCTTTAAATAAGCACAACAATTATCCCATAGGGGAGAACAGTAATCAAAATATGGCTGTATAAGGGCGTTATAAATCAATCTCATAGTTTCAATAGGGACAAACGACTTGATTCGTTTCATAACTGCTATTCCAGCGCCCATTTTTTTTTCATATTTTCTCAATATGTTTATCCCAGAGTACTCTTTTATCAATTATCGATATCACTCCTAAGCATTCAAAGGAGTCGGTTGAAGGGATCGCTTTCCCATTCAGCATTACTGGGGAATCTCGAACCTTTTCTTTTAAATTTTGTGCCGATCCAATGATCATTACCTTCGATTTGGTGGGGAGGTGTTGTAATTTATTTATAGCGAGCCATTTGCTAATTTGGTTTAAATCGGAATTTAATTTCTCTATTAGATCTGCATATACAGTAGAAGATGCCAATATCTGGGTGTCATCAGCATATAAGCGGAGAGTAGTTTTACTGAGACACTCTGGTAGATCATTTATGTAGAGTAAGAAAAGCAATGGTCCTAGAATAGAGCCCTGCGGCACACCGGTTATAATCTTTTTAGGAGAGGAAAATTGCCCATTAATATTGCACACCTGTTCTCTATTCATAAGGTACGACTCAAAGCAGCCTAGCTCAATACTAGTAAGACCAAATTGTGTTTTCATTTTGTGTAGCAATATTTTGTGATCAACTGAATCAAATGCTTTTCGTATATCTAGGAAAACAACTCCGATCAATTTCCCACAGTCCAAATATTGATACCATTCATCACACATCTGTAATAGTGCAGTCAGCGTTGAGTTCTTTGGCCGAAAACCGGATTGATATTTTGATAAAAGAGAGTTGTCATTAAGAAATGTGTATAATTTATCAAAATCAGACCTCTCTGGTATCTTACTTATGACAGGCAAGATCGAATTTGGCCTATAGTTTTCGCATAATCGTCTATCGCCGGATTTGTAAATTGGTAATACGCAAGCCTTTTTTCATGCGTCAACAAATATTCCGGTTTTTAAAGACAGATTAAAAATCCAAGTTATTGATGCTGCAATAATATCTGCAGCTATCTTGAGAGCACGAGAAGGTATCATATCGATGCCAGTTGCTTTTGATATTTTAAGATTACGCAACCCAGCAGTGACGTCTTCCACACCTATTTCAGAAAACTTACAAATTGTGCTCGAGCGTGGGGTATTATTAGTCTTTGTCGCATGCATCGAGTCACTGTAATAGAACGAAGTATAAAATATTCCGAAATAAATTAAACCATCTTATAAGAGTCTATAAGAAAAGGCATTTTCAAAAACGGTTAAATGATGCCATAGCTGATTTGAAAATTACATGGAAAATACTAAATGAATTAATTTGCAAAAAGGAGAGAGAAAACAGCTACTTTCTAGGTTTTCTCTAGAAGATGGCAGGGAAATAAACAATCCAAACACAATTTCGAATAGATTTAATGAATTTTTTGTTAATGTAGGACCAAATTTAGCTAAGAAGTTCGATCAGAATTCTAACAATTTCACCAAGCACCTACAAGGTGACTATCAAAAATCTATGTTTCTAAAGAGCACTTCAAACAAAGAAATTGAAGAAATAATTGCCTCTATGAAATCTAAAAGCAGCTGCGGAATCGATGGAATAAGTTCCAAACTTATTAAACACATTTCACATATTATTTCAATACCACTGTGCCATGTTTTCAATCTATCCTTCACATGTGGTATTATACCTCATGAGTTAAAAATGTCGCTAGTTACACCCATTTATAAGACTGGTGACAAAACCAAATTTACGAATTATAGACCTATCTCAGTCTTACCAAGATTTGGAGAAATACTAGAAAAAATAATGTTTAAACGATTAACATCCTATATCACTAAACATGATATCCTCTATGACAAACAATACGGATTTCGGAAATACTCAACAAGTCTCGCAATGATTGATCTAGTTGACAAAATATCTACTGCAATAGAAAACGGGGAATATACTGTTGGTATCTTCTTAGATCTTTCTAAAGCATTTGACACCGTAAATCATAAAATCTTATTGACTAAACTTCATCATTATGGAATTAGAGGTATATGCAATGATTGGTTTGCAAATTACTTGACTGACAGAAAACAGATAGTTAAATATAATGTAACTTACTCAACTGAAAAAACGATCAAATGTGGAGTTCCTCAAGGAACAGTTTTGGGCCCATTACTTTTTCTTTTATATATCAATGATATACATTGCTCTAGTAATCTTTCGTTTATATTGTTTGCAGATGACACCAATTTATTTCGTTCAGGAAAAGACCTGAAACAACTTGAAATAGAAATAAATCATGAACTTATACTTGTGCAAACATGGCTTAAGGATAATCAGCTTACCTTAAATATTAAAAAGACTAACTACATTATATTCAAATCATTCAGGAAAAAACATAACGCAAATCTAACCTTTAAGATTAATGATAAAATTATACAAAATGCTAAAGAAACTAAATTCCTTGGTATTATAATTGATGAACACTTAACATGGAAAAGTCATATTGATTACATAACTAAGAAATTATTAAAAGTATCTAACATTCTTTGTAAAGTTCGTCACTACCTAAATAAAAAACATCTCATAACTCTATATCATACTCTTGTTTACCCACATTTATATTACGGTAATATACTATGGGCTAGCAACTATAAAACAAGATTAAAGTCAGTATCAACGATACAGAAAAAGATTCTGAAAATAATATCATTTTTGCCTTATACTTTCTCATCTTCAACCCTTTTTTCAACGCTAGAAATACTAAATATTAATAAGATAAATGCTTTTCAAGTTGGTTTGTTCACATTCGACGCAGTAAAAAATACACTACCACCTCAATTTGATTCACTTTGCATAAAAAACAATGTTATTCATTGCCATAATACCAGAGGCTCAGCCTCTATGAAATTACACAAACACTACAAAAAAAAAAAAACTATGGACTGTATTCCAATGCTTGCAATGCTACAGAATGATCTGTGTCATTGCTCATATTCATGATAATTCGAGCAGCTCTATTTTGGGAGTTTTTGGAAGTCGTTTCGATTGTGTTTCACCGAACACATCCCATACTTCACAGCAGCATGAATCGAAGTATGCGTGGGCGAATAATAGCATTGTAAACGGAAAGAAGCATTTGCCTGTCAACAAAATCCTTTAAACGTCTAAGAGCAGAAATTCCTGATGTTATTTTCCTGCAAATATTTTCCGGTGTTAACCGTTCCACGACAAATGCTGGTCGTCTGTCACTCCAAGAGTTTTAATTTACACTCATGCACTTGTTTAATCTGTTGTTTTCAATTACCACATTTGGCTGCAAATTTGAAATACTTTTAATCATTTGTTTTGAGCCAATTAACATAAATTCAGTTTTCGCAACATTGAGGCTAAGTTTATTTGCAATTAGCCATTTTTTTAGGTTTTCTAAATCAGAATTCATGTAGCTTCAAGACGAGCTCGAGTTATCGAGTCGCCAGAACGGCAGAAGCTGTCAGGTTTGTGTCGTCAGCAAATAACCGAGGTTTTGTTTTTGATAGCCATTGGGGCAAATCATTGATGTACAATAAAAAGAATAATGGCCCTAAAATAGATTTAAATAGGCCTTGTGGCACACCACATCTAATCACTTTCTCCGATGACAAAAATCCATTTATTTGGCATTTCTGACTTCGATTTAAGAGATATGAATTGAGAAAAGATAGTGCCTGGCCTTTTATACCGTACAGCTCCAATTTCCTCAATAAAATTTGATGGTCGACTGTATCGAATCATTCGAATGCATTTTTTAAGTCAATTAGGGCAACCAGGTTAAACATTTTTCTGTCTAAATTCACATATCAGTCATTTGTGCAATCAATCAAATCATGTAAACTATAGCCAAAGCCATACATTTCGCCGAACATAACTTCGGCTCCTTTGGACATATCTTTTTCGTAATAGTCTTATTCGAACCAGAATCCAAAACACTATTTAGAGTGTCGTAAAGTGTTATTTTCACGTTTGTGTCTTCAGATTTTCATCTTTTGTTTCGGTATTTACAGAATATTTATATTTTAGAGCGGCCCGTGAAACGTGGGGTCTGGATAAACCGGAAATCGATTCTGCATGCTATTCGATTCTCTTTATACACGGGCGCGTGCGTGCGAGTAAAAACCTGATATTTTGAAAAATTCAAAAATAAAAAGTTTTACTTGCCGTATTCAAACTAAACTTTCTGCATGAAAGCGCTTGAATACAAGGAGTATTTTACTCACATTGACTCTGAGAAAATTCTGAAGAGTTTAGAAGATATTCAAGTTTTTTTTCTCGATATGAAATACAGAATGTTTTTTGGCGAAGCGGTGAGTAAATATACGAATTTAGATCGGCTGCTCATGTTTTAACTAGTACTTAATAAATGTGTTTGTTTCATTAAAAGAGCATCTTAATATTTACATGAAGTTCATTCACAAATTATGAACGTAATGAAATGTAATAAGAATAAAACAACTCAAAAAGTGTAAACATTATTTGAGGTGGCATAGCCCTACAAAAAGTGACTATGGGGGCATTTGGGGGCTCTGCCGCAATCTCACGAAAAGGCAGCATTCACTACCTCTAAGGTAACCTAGTAAATAATATATTAAAGACATTAAAGAGAAATACTTACATGTGAACTTCACAACGATGGTACCTGGCAGTACCAGGAAGAACCATTATGATGGTACCTGGTAGTACCAGTCCAGCGACAGCTTAGGGAGTTAGGGAGTACGTAACCCCCCAGCCTCTGCTAATCCAGTAATTACGGGAACCACTCAGTATTTTAAGAGAGTATTTTTTGAGAACGTCTTAGTTGATAAAGTTCTGCTAACTCTGAGACATTTACAAACTTCAAAAAGTACAGGTTTGGATAATATTTCTGCCAAAATATTAAAAATTGCTGCAAACATTATAGCTCCCTCTCTAACATATATATCCAATCTGTCACTTTCCACTAGGATATTTATAGATGATTGGAAAAATGCACAAGTAAATCCAATTTATAAGGAGGGAAGTCGTCGTAATATGGAAAATTACAGACCAATTTCTATATTACCAATATTAAGCAACTGAGTATTTGAGAAAGAAGTCATTTTCAACAAATTTATCAATATTTTAATGTAAATTCACTTTTATCGAAATTTCAATCTGATTTTCGCCTAGGTTATTCCACGTTATCAGCTCTAATCCAAATGTGTGATAATTGGTTTGAAAATATGGACAACGGAAAACTGACTGGTGTTGTCTTTTTAGATATTCGCAAAGCATTTGATTCTATTGACCATGAGATCCTTCTTGAGAAACTGAAATTTTATGGAATTACTGGGGTGGAACATGATTGGTTCGAATCATATCTAACTTCCCGAAACCAACAAACTTTTGTAAGTGGTTTTCTTTCAACGAAAAAAGAAATAATATCTGGAATACCTCAAGGGTCAATTTTAGATCCCTTGTTGTTTTTAATTTATATCAATGATCTACCAAATTGTCTTGAATCCACAGTTCCATGTTTATACGCAGACGATACACAAATATTTGTCTCCTCTCACGATACTGAAGATCTTATCGATAAATTAAATTATGATTTAGTTAATGTAATGGACTGGTGCCTTAAGAAGAATTAAACCCTTTGTTCCTTTGCGTTCCTTAAAGATGTTATACAAAGCACTGATTCAGCCATATTTTGATTATTGCTCCCCTTTGTGGGATACATGCGGGAAGGTCCATAAAGATAAATTACAGGTGCTCCAAAATAGAGCGGCGCGAGTTATAACAGGAGCAAGATTTGATGTCAACTCGGCAAATGTACTGGAGGATCTGCAATGGTCCACGCTCGATGTAAGACGTCATAGGCTGAAGAGCGTTTTGATGTACAAAATTCTTAATGAGCAGTCCGCTCCAAGTCTTAGAGAAAAATTTATAAAAATTAAAGATCTTAAATAGAGAATATAATCTTCGAAGTAATGATACTGATCTAGCACTTCCAAAACCTAAAACAAACTATCTTAAACGAAGTTTTAAGTATAGTGGTGCAATGCTGTGGAATAGTTTTCCTTCTGAGGCGAAAAACGCATCCTCGCTTTACCAATAAATGCAGTATGCCCACTATACCGGAGACTAGGATGTGAGTTAAGATAGTTTGTAAGTATAACACGCCCCATCTGAAAATCAACTCATTGTATTTTTACAAATATGTTGTGTATGGCCAGCGTGGTTAAATACATTTTTTAGGTAAGTAAGTAAGTAAAATACAAAATAACAGTAACTCCGAATAACATTTTGATTTTTAATCGACGTTTCGACTAGTTTGTAGTCATCCTCAGGATTGAAGAAAAATAATAATAATCAAAAATAACGTAATAATTAAAATGTAATAATCAATTTCTTAATCCTGAGGATGACTACAAACTAATCGAAACGTCGATTAAAAATCAAAATGTTATTCGGAGTTACTGTTATTTTGTGCTAATTCGTGCCAGGTACGGAGCTATTACGTATTCGCAATTTTTATTGTTTAAAGGGGTTCTCTTTTCTTGTGTGAAAGAGCAGTGTTTGAAGGTGATTATATCATGAGCAATGCAAGTTAGAGATTGTGATTTATTTTGTATATTTTGCTGACATAATTCACCAAAATGAGCGTGTGCTTATCGTGAACTGCTGGGCGAAACAAGGGAGGCAATCCCCGACAAAGGAAATGAGTAAGAAATTACGTTTTCCCCCTACGTATTCCTAAGAATAAAGCAATTGCCATATAATTGTGTGCAAATTCGCTTCAGAAAACGTCGAAAATGATGTTCTGGAGCATAAGAATACTAAAACGTTCCTGAGTAAGGATCAATCACAATTACAATCACAATAATTTATTCACAATATCAATCGCAAATTTAAAAAAACATCGATGGTTCTAAGCCATTTAATCTATGAATTGTCTTATTAGCACTCTATCAAAGATAGTATGTGTCTTCTTTCCTCCAATGTAGGCCATTTTAGCAAACTCAATCTTTCTTCGTAAGACATTTGGAGTTGTAATTTCTTAAAGCGCATTTAGATGCCCGTCTTTGCACTTTTTCCAATGCGGCAATATGCAGAAATGTCTTTCTTTAGGCGAGGAGACCAAACTGGAACACAATATTCCAAAATTGGACGTACTAAACTCATATACAATTTGGGAAACAATCGATCGTTCTTTGGGCCAACTGTACGTTTCAAAAATCCTAAGACCTGATTTGCTTTATTGACACATTTACTAACGTGAAAACTCCAGTATTGTTTAGATGTAATATTTACGCCAAGGTCCTTAGTTATATACGTCCACCGTTTTCAACCTTTTATCCATCAACATGTAACAAGGCGTTGAGCAATCAGTCTTCTTCGTGATGCGCATTACCTCACACTTTGTTGGATTGAAACTCAGCTGCCAATCAGAACTCCATGATTCGAGTTTATTTAAGTCTCTCTGTAATATATCTGAGTGTTTCTCAAAATTCAACACTCTATAAATCTTCATATCGTCAGTGAATAACTTAACTGATGAAGCCAGACCATTCGATACTCGATTCGATATGTCGTTTATATATACTAAGAACATGATAGGCCCTAAAACTCTTTCTCGTCCACCCCCTTTCGCATCACATTACGACCCAATTTTTCTAATATAAATATCTCGGCGAGTATTTACCTCCCTTTTAAATAAAAGCCACCATTGAAATCCTCACAAAATAACCTTTCGAATGGGGGTCAAGTGCCGTCAAAACATTACACAAACCGAAACAATCATATATTTATTTTTTTTATTTTATAAGCTTTATTGGACATAGAAATTCTAGATTACAAGGTGAACGTCCAATGGGGTTAGTGCAAACGGGAAAACGAGACCCATGCAAGGCACAACCCCTAAATATAAGTATGACTAGATAACAAAAAGAAAAAGAGAGAAAAAAGATCTATTTACAGTGAATATATACACAATGCAGTTTAGGAACGATGGCAGGAGCAGTCGCGTGTGAGTGACCAAGTGCATGGCATATATCCACATTAAAAGTATCCTTGACCAGGTTGGAGTATGTCCCATGCAGGAAGCGTTTAAAAATACTTCGGCTTGCAAATTTATCTGTGGAGGCTATTTTACAAACAAAGTTCTAAGGCTTAACTACTCCGTTGAAGAACGAAGCCTGAAAAGTTGATGTTTTACAGTACGAAGGTTTCAAAACTAGGGATGGATTTTGAGAGCGAGAACGACTATGTTGCACAAAAGATACAAACTGTTCAATGTTCAAGTCAATACAACCGAAGATAGATTTATAAACCAAAACAAGGTCTCTGAGTTCTCGATCATAAACTAGTGGTAGTTGGTTTAGGGTTGTCACATTTACTCACCGCTTGGCCAATGATTCTAAATTTAATTCATATCCAGAAAGTCTTGAATTAGTTGAATATCTCTTGAACTTTTCGTCATTTGCTGAACGGCTATATGTGTAAAATACTCTTTGTATTCAAGGGCTTTCATGTACAAAATTACGCCGAGTAGAAATATTTATTTTGATTTTTTCAAGATGTCGAGTTTTACTCGCACTCACGTACATTGCGCAATAATTGGCCAATAAGAAGCTCCTGTGGCCGGGATGACGTCAAACTCACGCGTGTAGTGATGACGGGATGACGTCAAAAGCTGCTGTGGCCGGGATGACGTCAAACTCAAACGTTACACATTTGGACACTAGCCAAATAGACATCGAATGTCTATTCTAGATTTGCAATTTGACCTTCCGAACCATTTCTGGCAGTTGCATGGTCATACGATAGAAACGTCGCATTGTTTTGACGTTTTTCAGTCGTATTTCCGGTTGGGATTAACTCACTTCGAGCTCACAGTCAAATAATGATAATAACTAGGTTACCCACAGGGCAGTAATGCTGCCTTTGACAGCAAAAGACAAACTACAGGGTGTTGAACGAGTCCTTCAGAAACATCCTATTATTGTTTAGCCTGCATGGCAGGCGGTTCCTAAAATTGGGCAAGCCTGGGAAATACCGCCTGCCATGCAGGCTAATTATTGTTATCCTTGTTAACCCATTTATTGACAGTAGCCTACCACTGACTGAGTATTAAAAATCGTCTGGCGTTGGACAGGGTAAATACTAAAGTAGGGGTCAGTCAGTCAGTCAGTCAAATCTTTATTTAAGCACGGTAGCTTCATCAGGTTTACAAAAAAGTTATCTATACATTTTCACGCCTATGTTACATTAATATTTATACCTGTTTTCCATGAATGCCGTGTCTATCGAATATGATGTTTCAACAATTGTCGAAATTCAGTAAGAGATTCCGCTTGTCTTATATTGCTAGGTAAGCTGTTCCATAACACTGCACCACTATAGCTAAAGCTATTTTTAAGATAATTGGTGCGGGGTAAAGGAGCAGCAAGTTTGTTCACGGAGTTTCGAAGTATATAAGAAGTTACATTATTGCGATTAGTAAATTTAGAACATAGATATTCGGGTGCAAGGTTATTTAAAGATTTGAAAACAATCAATGCTTTTTGAAATTGGCGTTGTTGGTTTAGATCATCCCACCCTAGCTTTTCCAATAAGCTATTGGCATCGGCGTCAAAGTTGGAAAAGGTCAACACCCGCATTGCACGGTTTTGAAGTTTTTGAAGTTTGTTAGATAAAGTTTTCCCACAATTTTCCCACACGACATTACAATAATCAAAATGTGGTTGTATTAGAGCTTGGTAAATAACATGCAATGTTTCCAATGAAACAAATGACCTCAACCGCTTAATAGCACCGATACCAAAAGCAATTCGTTTTGTCATTTTATTGATATGACTACTCCAAGTAAGATTTTCGTCTAATAAGACACCAAGTGATTTTGTTGTCGAAACTCGATCTAAAGGAATTCCATTTATTTCAAAAGAAGGATTGTCAGAAAGAGTACTTTAAACGTTGTCTCGACCCAATTAACATGTACTCAGTTTTAGTCATATTTAAAGTAAGTTTATTTGACATTAACCATTCATTAATGTTTTCCAAGTCTTCGTTAAGATGAAATTGAATAGTGTTTGTATCGCTACCAGAATATGTAAGATTAGTGTCATCTGCATACATTCTGGGATGAGAATTAGATAAACAATTTGGTAAATCATTAATAAATACCAGAAACAGGAGCGGCCCTAGGATCGTTCCTTAAGGAATTCCACACTTAAGACTACATTTTTTTGAAAGTGACCCGTTAACAAAACATTTCTGCCTACGGTCTTCCAAATATGACTTAAACCATTTGTAGGCAACTCCATGAATTCCATAGTTTCTGAGTTTAGACAACAAGATCTCATGGTTGACCGTATCGAAAGCCTTTTTCAGGTCTAGAAATACCACGGCATTAATATTGCCGCGGTCAATATTGTAAGCCCAACTATCAGTGGCCATGAGGAAGACGTCTTTTAAAAAATATCAGTAAGTCGTAAGGGCGCTAGATCATGAGTAATTTTATACATAAGACTTGCCACAAACTGGGTTCTGCGTTCGCTCAGAGGCTTCCAGTTTAATTCATTTAGAGCAAGTTCAGATTGACCATGTTCATTTTTACGACCCACGATAGCTCTAGCAGCCCTATTTTGTAATTTCTGGAGACGATCAGAAAGTGTGATACCAATGGTGTGGTACCAACAGTAATCAAGGTGAGGCAAAACAAGTGCATTATAGGCACAAATTAATGTATTACTATGACGGTCTACACATGATTTTAACTTTCTGATTGCCCCAATTCCGGATGAGACTTTTTTTGCAATTTTATCAATATGCTTTTCCCATAATAGAAATTCATCAATATAGACTCCAAGTGCCTTTGTTTCTCTTACCCTTTTAACTGGTATGTCACCAACAAATACCTTTGGGGTAGCCAATATATTATTAATATAATTCTATACTCTATAGCCATTTACCCTCGCCGACCTTGAATGCAAAGGAATAATAGCTGATAAGTTTTAGCAAAGTATTTTTTATTATACCTGGTATAAAGTGTCCCTACGTTTAATCAGGGATACATATTAAATTCATAAACAGTAAATTATGTGCGCACGACATCTCGCTCATAGAATTATTTAATGAATATAATAAAATATTTAGAGTTTCCATTGATAGATAGGTTATTTGTCTCCAGCATCGTTTGGTGAAACCTCTAGAAGGTCGATCACAGTATACGATAAAGTTTACTGCATGAATAAAGGTTGATATAAATCAGTATTGTATTGATGACCCACAGAGGTCATGATACAAGTCGCAAGAAGCTGGATTTTAAGTGGGATTATTCTTCAATTCCCCAGTGGGCCAATGGTAATGTCAATGAAAAGTCTTTAAACGATTTTTAATGTACCTGCCGTAAATTACTCTATTAAATACATGAAATATGAAATAATTTGCTATATCTACTAAAGTATAGTAATAGCTCTCTCCTCCGCAGAGGCTTTAGTTTTCTTAGGATTTAGTATTACGATGATACATTTCACTACACTTTACATGGCGGATCTTGAAACACGAGCGTAGCCGCTGGGCGAAGGAGCGCAGGCGGCAAAGGGAAAGGCGAAGGAAGTACAGTTATATCAACACGAGTGGAAATTGGGAAAACGAGAAATTGTGTGGAAACACGACGCCCGAAGGGCGGAGTGTTTTCACACAATTTCGAGTTTTCCCAACTTCCACGAGTGTTGATATAACTATATATCAATACGGACAAAATGTTTTATATTTGTTTTATAATATAGCAATGTCAAAAGCCCGAAGAATAAGAACAATTTCCGTGTTACAAGCGGCGGAAAATTTCCCGTGTTGACATGGAGTTATATCAACACGGCTCTTAGCCAATCAGCGTTCAGAATTTACAAATGCTATATTATAAAATAGTATATAAGTATAGTAAGTTGTATATAATTTACTAATGCACTAAAGTACAATACCATTGTCTGGTCGCAAGTTTCGTCCTAAAATACCCAAGTTGTACACCACGCACGGAGGAGTATATTTGGCGTTCGTGTGATAACAGATAGCTTTAGTATTATACTTCGATATAATCATTCTTCATCGTTGAGTTTGAGCAATGTAAATGCATACATGTTACAGTCCAGAACGGGTTTTAATCCAGTGCGTTCACAGTCAGGGTAGCATTGTTTACACACAGTTATAGGATAGCATTTTTTACACACAGGATACACTTCAACTATAAACAACCATATCGTTCGTTTGATCGACCAGTCGGTGTAGAAGACATTTATGTTTCTACGGCGACGCCGATGCGTACTCAACTTCACATGCGAGGGGGGACCGGCTAAACGGAGAGTTATGAAGTGGAGAGTTACTAGTATCTCGGAGAGTTATGATTTCGGAGAGTTGGTTCTAACCACGCCCACTTTTCCCAACGACCACACCCAATTTCTTAACTCTCCCGATGTTTCCTTGAACTAACATGAGAGAGTTACGTTTGACGTAACTCTCTCTCGTTAACATTATGAAGATGTTCAGTGAGAGTCTGAGAGAGTTATCATTTTTTATAACTCACTGCGTTCACGATTGTGGCAATGAAGAGAGTTATGTCAGTTTTTTGAAAAAAACTTCCACATTTTAGTAAATTATTGTGAATTTACTTTTTTCTCAAGATTCAGCTTTAATATTCCACGCTAGTAGAAACTAGTAGTACTTTAGTACTTACCAAGTGGAGCGAGTACGAGTAAATAAATTATTATACATGCTCACTTGGATTACCTACAAAGCCCAACATTCAGATACAGCTCTCGTATTAGATAGAACCAGAAAACCTTTCCAATGTAATGCCCTATATTGGCTGATATGGGAAAATATTTGCAAAACCTGAATTTCTGAAAGATTCAATTTTCGCAATTTTTTCAATTTTCTTGCAACTATGCTTACCGTATTTACTGCCAAATACACGTCAAAACATGACCCTTCTGCGGGTACTTTGACCTTTCTGCGGCAAGCATCTCATTGTTTTGACCGAGTCAAGTTGTTCTATTTCCTGTTTGGACGCACGCTATTGGCACGCTACAAACTGAAATACCAAAATATAAGATGAAAATCTGAAGAAACAAGCTTTACTATTTAAAGGTTTTCTCAATAAACTGACATAACTCTCTTCATTGCCACAATCGTGAACGCGGAGAGTTATAAAAAAGGATAACTCTCTAACATTTTCATAATGTAAACGAGAGAGAGCTACGTCAAACATAACTCTCATGTTACTTCAAGGAAACGTCGGGAGAGTTTTGAGCGAAATTGGGTGTGGTCATTGGGGATAGTGGGCGTGGTTTGGGCGTGGTTCGAACATAACTCTCCGAAATCCTAACTCTCCGAGATAACTCTCCGGTTGGTAACTCTCCCTTTAGTCATACCAAGCGAGGCGCGTGTATATAGTCCTTTCCTTGCAAGTGAAATATGATCCAACTTCTCGCTTGAAATGTACCGCAACACTTATTATTGATGACATTCAGTACAGCAGGAAGTCGTGTCATGATGAATACGAATTTAGAATAGTTCCTTTGACGATTTCTTGTTGTAAAGTGCATGTTTATCACCCGAAACTATAAAGCATAATTTGCAATTTTCCAAACGCGACAAACAGACTCCTCTACTACCCCTCACAGCAATTATACTTTTTGCCACCCAGAATTTAGGGTACACGTGACCAGCCCCAAGCTAGGGTATTTTCTCCAGCTAGGAGCGTAAAGGAAAGAGCCTGGGAACGAGGTTGCCATTTTCGGCCCAACTGTGGCAGTAATTTTCGCACGCAATACAAAAGTATACAAAATTTGCGAACTTTGCAAGGCTATATTTTCCGCATTTTACAACATTGCGCAACCAAACTTTGCAATTTTACTAATTTTAGTATGCTCTTTCTGGGAATAGATACTTTTTTTGCCAAGATAAAAAATTAGTCTATAATGGGAATTGTCCATTAGAAAAAGATTTGACCTCACCTGCTTTTCAACGTCGTCTTCGACAGGGTTTATTTTAAGAAAAATTTAGAACTGCACATATAGAGATGTTGCAAAACCAACGGGTATTTGACTGGGGGTGTCAAAGGATTTTTTATCTGCATATAAGTGACAGAATAATGGTGTGGTTGGGTGCGGGAGTAAGGGGGGGGGGAGTGTTCCCCAAAATAATTTGAATCTAGAGGCTCTTAAGTTCTGGCAAAGATTTGTTTTACCCAACCACTCACAAAAACGGTTTCAAAACATGTAACTGGGCATCCTGGATGGATATTCAATATATAATAACCTTTAATTTGCATTTCAGGCAGGAAAGAATATTAGGTTCTCCCACTCTAATCTCTTTTGGGGATCTTCGCTCGCCCCAATTTTACCTTCTTTTCAAATACCCCAGCACGTAAGTGAGTGTAAGGAAAATAGGAGGGTCTGGGGGTCCTCTCCCAGAAAACTTTTATATTTTTTATGCTCATGCAATGACAGCATTTCTGGAATTTTCCGGAGCATCCACAAGGGTAACGAGTAAATGAGAAGACTGTTTTAAGGCTACTTTTGTTAGTTTGGTGATTGCACATTTGTCAGCCGGTTTAAGAACTGCACAAATAGATTTAGAACTGCACATTTTGTGTAGAACTGCACGCTAAAATAAACCGCTGGTCTTCGAATTTGAAGTTGCATTTTTCGCAGCTGCTGTTCCTGGTTAGGTCTAATTTTTTTTTGGGGGGGGGCATTGAAAATTTTACAAACTTGGAAGGGGGGCGTCGAAAATTTACCAATAACCTCAATAGGGGCCCTGTACAAATATGAGCTTCTTCAAGACATCTTCATCCCCCCTCGGTGTAATAAATGTACTTTCCCTAACAAAGTGCGCAATTGCTCCGGAGCCCAAGAGCAGAATACGTGGCTACCAAATTTCCCCCGTTTGTCGTTGATATCTACATTATAAGGGAAAAGAAATTCCCAAGTCATTTTAACATATGAGAACAATGCGAGGTAAAACTAAAATTGAGCAGATATCTTAAATCACCAGAATTAACATGTGTGTAATGTGTATGCATGCTTGCGTATTGGCAATTCCAGCTTTTCGTTTATGCCTGCAGGGGATGATGGGAAGTAAGATATCATATTGCCGATTATGCTGAAAAAATTCAATAAAAACTACCGAAACAACCGAAATATTTCAATATTTACAAGTATAAGCTATCACTCCGTGTTTACACGGCCACCATTTTTATTTTTTCAGCATAATCAGCAATGTGATACCTTACTTCCCATCGTCCCCTGCACGCATAAACCGCTAAAAGCTGGAATTGCCTATTGAACAAAATATTGTGAATATCAATTCGGCTTAAATGTAGATCAGTATGTTTACAGTAGATCTGTTTGGTCACGTAAGCAAAACCGATAACAATCAAGTAAAAAAAGAAGAAAAAACAAAAAGAAAAAGAAAGAAAAAAAGAAAAAGAAACTAAACAAAAAGAAACACTAACCTTCGAGCATCACAAGTGTCCTTTTCAGTGGCATCAGTTTGTGGACAATATGTTCATTTCGTCACGTCAACTGTCGCTTAGTCCTTCACTTGGACGTGTCAGCTAGTCGTTTCTTGAGTTCGTCGAGGCGTGTTTTAAGGGGGTCCAAGGGCAACATTTTCCCGACAAACACAATTTTTTCCGACATAAATAATGGGGAGTGGGGAGGGTGAATAGGGATATTCAAATTCGCTGATCCACCTAAAATTGAAGCAAAATCCGCCGACCGACAATGGTCTTGTTTAAATTTGATCCACTAAAAGCTCTACTATATGGAGTCAGAATCCAGGATCCGAATTAACTGAATTGCAAGCTAAATCTGAGCAAAATATTGGATAAATCCGCAATCTGCTGTACTATAAGATCCGCAAATCCGTGTAAAATATTTGCCAGATCCAAAATCCGAACAATTTTTTCGGTGAAATCCGACGATCCAAAAACTTATTCACCCGCTCCAATAATATATGAAATCATATTGAATTAAATATTGACTTTTCTATAAACTTATATTGGGAAAACACAAACTGAGTCCGATTTTCGATATTTCATCTACTAGTATATTTTTTATTCAAACATGTTTCGCATTGTCAAACAACGAAGGAAAGCTAAGTAAAATTCCCGCTGGTATATGCCGGCCCTTTTTCCGGGAGCAAAGTGCCCTTTTCTTGCATGAAAAATGTCATTAAGATTGCATTTTTTGCCCAAAGGGCATTTTTGAAAACTTGAATTTATGTTATTTCCGGAAACTTTTTTTCATTTCCGGGAAAAATATCATATATCCGGAAAATTTTTTGGTATATCCGGAAAATTTTTTTTCATATTTAGGAAAAAATGTGATATTTCCGGAAAATGTTTTTGGTATGTCCGGAAAATTTTTTTGAGATGACCTCTTTCCCCCCCCCCCCATCGCCAACATTTCCGGGGGAAATTTTTTAGATGCCCTTTTTTTCGAAAAGTGCCCCTCAAAGCCTGCCCCCCAACTTTTAGAAGCTTCCTACGCCCCTGTTCCGACGGGTCTCAACAATAGGGAGGGCATGACCCCCCCGGCCACGGCGCCACTGCGAGGCGTATATTTTCGACACAGATATCGGTCTCTTCGTCGCGGTGTGTATCCAGTGGCAGTTGTGTCACTTCGTCGCGTCATGCATCTCCTCGACGCAACGTCAAACCATGGATAATAAAATTACCCATGGTCAAACGAAGAGATCACGTACTGGATACATGCCGCGATGAAGAGATCGAAAACATACGCCTCGACGAAGTGAGACATGAGACATACAACGACGAATTATTAGACGCCGCGACGAACTCGAGAAACGAGTAAACGACTAGTTGACACGTCCAAATGAACGACGAACTGACGCCATAATAGGGCGGACCATTTGATTTTTGAGGGGGGGGGGGGGGGGGTTGTAAGATTCAGACTGTGCAAGAATTTTTTTCCGCGCCCAAGGGAATAAGACAGATTTTTTTTTCCTGTAAAAGTGCAGCGCAAGATATTTTTTTCCCAATATATTTCGCGGCAGGATATTTTTTTGCCCCTCATAATAACTGCTTACAGTAACTTAAGGCTTTCATATAGCTATATCGTCAGACGTAGCCGGGGTTATAAGTCAGAGGAGGCCGAGCCTGAATCCCAAGAGGAGCCAAGGAATTTTCACAGTGCTTTATTTTATATGGTTATGTCTTAATGTTCCCCACACTAAAGCGTGCAGGTTTACTTCCAAAAAATGTATAACTGCACCAAAACCTAAAGCATGCAGGGATAGAGTAGAGTATTCGGGAATGCGGGAGTTACAGTATATGAATGACCTGTAACCTTGGTGGGTTCTGGGGCATGCTCCCCGAGAAAATTCAAAAATTTAAACCTCGGAAATGCTATTTCCTGCGTTTTCAGCCATGGATTCGTGCAACAACTTTGCTGTACTAAGCCTAAGGAACACTTACTGTCCTTTATTTTAAACAAGGGAAAATCACAAAATGAGCTTTGATTAATATGTAATAAAATAAGATTTCAATAATGCGATTTTTAACTGCCCTCCGAAACAACAATGTTCCACCAAATATAGCTCTGTAGCTTTTCAATCGTTCATACAAATCGCTTGTTGGGGATCGGGTTGCATCCTCTTCAGAAATTTTTTAAAATCTAGACTCTCTAAACTGGCATTTTCGCATTAAACGATCATCGTATATACAGTATGTTGAACTTGCATCCTGTAGATGGGCCTTTGAAGCTTTAATAGTTTGGAGCTATGTTATCAAAAAACGCACACAGACAGTCAACCATCCAAAAATACTTTTTCTACCATGCATATTTGATATGTATAAATAACTTATAAACTTGATTTTTTCTTTGTTGGTGTTGTGTACTCAGGTGAATATGATGTTTGTGATGTTACTCTGAGTGTATATCCACACCGGGCGAGCTTGAAAAATATGCCCGGCCACGGTGGGAATCGAACCTACGACCTTTGGAATACTAGCCCAATGCTCTGCCAACTGAGCTACGCGGTCAGGACGGTTCGAGTAAGTGATATTTCGGAACAGTACATATCTTAAGCCCAGATTTTCTCAGAGGGGGGGGGGGCAACAATTTTGCCAGGGAACGCCACTGGCTATCGTATGTTATAGGCGCCAAAGGCAAAGGCGGTAGAATCCCAGTGATGTTGTCCACTGTTCACCCCACGTTCTTTTAAGCAAATGGGCCTGCTCAAAAATGCAAAATCTTGCAAGCCTGTGGACACAATACTGAAGTGAAGAACATCAGTAGATTTACATGTATGAATTGTTTTTTGAGCGCTCTCTTTTGCATGATATTTTTTTTTCTCGATTATACAATCGAGAAAATGATTTTTTTTTCTTTCTCCTTGGATTGCAGGAAATTTTGATCAGTATATTGTTCTCCTTTATGGGGAGGGGGCGAAAAATGTGCAGTTCGAAATGCGTTTGTGCAGTGCTAAAACCATAAGTTTTAAGCTAAAACATAAGGCCAGTTTAGCCAGGAGCCTAGACTCCAGGAGCGAAGAAGCAGGCGGTATATTTGAAGTGCGAGGCCCGTGCAACCTCGTTCCCTGGAAATTTACTTTTTCCTGTGATGGGGAATATTAGAATATACCCTTAAATTTCCGACAAGACCTTTTTACTTTCCTCTGTCAAATTTGGCTGTTTTTGGTCCTTTCGGGTTAGAACTATCCGACAAATCGCCCATTTTCAGTGCGGAAATAAAGAATTTTGGAACTGACTTTAGAATTTTACATATTAGAAAATCCGAATTGAATTTTAGGTTTTTAGCCTACATGAAGTATTTACCGCACTTCCTTCCAACTTGGGGGGGGGGCAGTCTGTGCGCAGACTAATTTCCAGAGGCCTCCTACGTTTCGCCCTAGCCTCCTCCGCAGGCATCTCGTAGTTCACGTACTTCAGAAAGTCGGTGAGATGCCTGCCAAAACCCGACATGGTTGAGCCGTTCTGCGCATCTTTCTTGCGCAGCGATTTCGTCTCTAGGGTATGTGCGTGGGGAGGATTTTGTCATCCAAGATGGCGGATGCGATAGGCGTGTATTCAGAACGCGAAATTAGTGAAATATTGGCTCAGGTTGAAAAGATTCCGTGTTTTGAAAAAGATAAAGTATTTAATTATAAAGTCAGTGCTTTGAATATTCTGGCAAACTTAACATGTAGCAGCAGTTTTGAAGCAGCGACAAAATTTGGGTTTCTGTTGATGCACGTTGGCTTGGCATCCAATTTGGCGCCCAATTGTTCGCCTTTGGAAATCGTTTGCGAATGCCAAGAAAGCGAAGGAACTGTCGTTTACAATCTTGTAGTTGGGGACGACAATGTACCGCGGGTCAGTCTTTTAAAAATTGAAAGACAGGGAAAGGATGATTTGTGCGCTGATATGCAAACATCTAGTGATCATGAAGTTGTTCATACACAAAACACTATAAACAATCCAACTTCAAACCAATCTGCTTTTCATGGTCTACATGACTTGAATTCTCAAGAAAATCTTGTGGATAGTACATTAAATAAATATTTCAATCATCAATCTTTCAAACCGCTTCAAAAGAAAATAATTTTGGCAACCATGAACGGTAAGAATGTTCTTGGAGTTATTGGCACTGGTGGTGGTAAAAGTTTGACATTCATGCTACCTGCTGTTCTTGCTGATAAGCCTACTATTGTTGTAGTGCCAACGTTGTCATTAATAGATGATCTCTTGAGTAGATGTTTAACTTTAGACATTCCAGCTTGCAAAATTACTGGTGAGATCCCAGTTGATGTTCGTAATTCTTGTCTTGAGGAACTCGCGAAGTTCAAACTTGTATTTTGTACACCAGAAATGTTTGCTAATAAAAACGTTTTGGAAAAACTCATGAGTGTTCATGTGGAAAGAATTGTCTTTGATGAAGCCCATACAGTCTGCAGTTGGGGGAATACGTTTCGTCCTCATTACAGAAGTGCCGCAAATGAGTTGGCAAAATTTCCTTGCCCAAAGTTGCTGCTAAGTGCAACCATACCCCACCAACTAGTATTAGAACTGTCAGAAGTGTTTGGTACATTGGAAGTTATCAAAGGAACTGTATTACGTGATAACATGTTCCTACGTGTTCAGGAAAAGCCAAGTGGAAATAAATTTTATGATGAATTGGCTCAGTATATATTAAATAGGAAAGATGAATGCGGAATTGTCTACAGTGTCTTTCCATCTGATGTACTTAAGATACATTCAGAATTATTGAAAAGAAATGTAATGTGTGTACAATACCATGGTCAGTTGTCTCAACCTGTTAAAGAAGCCAGTTTTCAAAAGTGGACATCAGGTGAAGTGAAAGTTATGGTTGCAAATACATCATTTGGCATGGGGGTTGACAACAGAAATGTAAGATTCATTATTCATGCGAAAATGCCTACCAGTCTAGATGAATATTTTCAACAATGCGGAAGAGCAGGCCGTGATGGCCAACTAAGTACTTGCTTAACCTATTATAACTATGCAGATAAAACTGCACTTCTGAAACTCTTCCGTGCCAGTGGGGACTTTTCAAAGCAGTCTTTAACGCTTAACAGGTTAATTTCATTTCTGGAAGATCCTGTTACCTGCCGACATTCATCCATACTGCATTACTATGGGGAGAATAGAGAGGATTATTTTTGCGGTGGAAGCTGTGACAATTGTAAGGACCGGGGGACATACATCAAGACTGATGGGACGTCTGACGCATTTAAAGTTGTCCAAGCAATGTTAGAACTGTCTGGGAAGAAAATTAATTGCAATACATTAAAACTTTTTCTTATTGGAAGTTCACAAAAGTGCATCAAAGATAATGAGTTGGATAAATTAAGTACATTTGCTTGCTTGCAAAAGACATTTGTTCCAAGTATTTTACTTGACAAATTTTTGCATTCTCTCATTTACAATGATGTGTTATCAGAGACTGTTGAAGTTAAAAATAACACTTTCTCAGTTCTTATCCATCCTGGCTCCAAAGCACATCTTGTTCTTTCACTAAAGAATGATGTTGAGAAGTATTGCAAGGTGTAAACATATGTCTTTATGGTAGGGTATATTTTCAATTCGAATGTTTGTAGTTTATTGTGACACTGGATTCAATTTCACAAGGAATTTTATTGCCATTACAGCTTTATGCACATACTGTATAATTTGTTTCCACCCCCCCCCCCCCCCCCCTG